>PVIC010001337.1:76356-93752 GCA_004025085.1 Thryonomys swinderianus | reverse complement strand
ATATATATATCATATATGTATAATATGTATGTCTCTGACAGTGGAAACCAGTTATTACTTAAATCTAAAACAAACCTTACAATTACCTAACATGCTTACACAAAAAAGCTGAGGTTGAAGAGAGTTAAGCGAGGTTTCCAGCTCCATATGGCTACAGGGCAGTGCTTGGGAACGAATCCACAGCATCTCTGCAAGGTCCCTGCACCCATGATCCGCATTCACTTACAAAGCCCTCAGGCCCTGGTCATTCTGACAATAATTCTCACGAAGTGACACCGTCACCTCCCATTCCACTGATGTGAGATCGCAGCAACCGGTTGCCGAGTCCACATCCAAATACGAGACTGTCCGGGGAAGGAGAGGGCGCATCTGCACAGTCGGCACAGTTGCACGGTCTGCCCCACAGATGTGTGCCCGTCTGTATCCTGCTATCATCAGAGGGATGCGCTATGCATGAGGACAGTGATCCCGTCACACTCACAGGGGCAGAGAGAGCTGCCAAGTAGGAAAAGACTCCAGCACACAAAAAAATCTCAGGTTTTTTGTTTTTAAACAAGATTTGAGCAAATCTGGTTCAAGATAACCTCCATAAGTTACACTAAAAAATGCGCTAAGAATATTTTCTGTATAGGGTAATGCCAGTGATCAGATGAAAACACACAGAACTGTCTAGATCAGTGCCAGACACTGCTCATGGAGAGATAGTTCCCCTGATTAGGGGAACGGTGTGGTTTTAGAAGGGTGGTTATTCAGTGATTTATCATAATTCCTTTGTTCCCACGAGCGACATCACAGCTCCATCTCCAATTCTGTCACCTGGCGTGCTTGCTGCGCCCCGCCCACCACCCAGGCCAGTGTGCCCTATACTGTCTGGAATCACCGGTCTAAGGCTCAGGTATTGGTGGGAGTATGTCTTACGCTAAAACACGGTTCTCTCCTACTCACCTATGTCTGCTGGTACCAGCCCTTCTAAGGACTTACACAGGGCACTTAGGACTATGGTTGACGCACTTCAGGCGAATGGCTGCAGTACAGTGGTACTTGGTTCATGAGCTTAATTCTTTCTACAACTCTGGTCGCCAACCGAACTGGATGAGAACTGAATGAGGCTCGTGTTGACCTTATGGGGAAATCTGATTTAGTTTTGGTGGAGTTCTGTTTGTGATCAGAAGCAGAAGAGAGGACAGAGTTCATGAACTGAGGTGCCGCTGTGTATCAGGCTGGGGAAGGTTAATTTATTTGTGAGGAGCAGGGCTTTCAAGTCTGAGTTTTTGGACTCAAAGACTTGTTTTCCATTGTATGTAACTTCCCCCTCAGTTTCTTCATACTTCAAAGGAGTGTGGTAGGGACAACCAGAGGCCACAACACGCTGAACATTCGAGTTTTGGTAATTAATATTAATACTGATACTCATCTGTAAGAAAAGAAATACAGCACAAGTAGGGGGATGGCCTAGCTTTTCATTAGTAAATGAAAGAACAACACCGATCCACACACCTGTGCACATGCCTAGGTGAGGTGAGTTCTCGAGGGAACAGAAAAGAACACTCCTTTCAAAACAGCTGGCCAAACCTCGGGAGACAGGTATCAAGCAGTAACAACCAACAGAGCTATTTGTGAAGCAGCAGTGAGAGAGGTAGCTGTGGAAGCCAAAGTGAATAGAACGGGTTCTCAACCCTTCCTTTTTTGTTGCTGAAAACATGCCAAGGTGAATGGGAAAAAAGGCTTCAAGCTGCTACTTGCCATCAGTGTCACTGGCTCACCCTGTCTGCTTTTGATAAAAGGCAGCCTGAGTGCAAGGAATGAGGGGAACGCAAAGGAGAGAAGACACAAATTGGATGCTCAACAAGCCGACTTTCCAAAGAGACAGGTATTGAAGGTTGCACAGGGGGGTGGCTGGCTCCATGTTACAGGACCAAATTATTTCAAAAGCAGAACATATTAGTTGCATGTGCTGCCATGGGAGGCTGGTAGAGCGTGGGGCAGCATGAGAACCACACACAGAGCGCCTCTTTTATGGTTAGTATGTGCTCTGCTCTCCGTGAGGACAGCGAACAAGATCAGTGGAGAGGTGTGTGTGCGCCACAGCCTGCCTGGGATAATGAGGAGCCACAGGAACGCATCTGCACAAGCCCGCTTTGGTGCAGGAAACCCACTCATAAGCCAGGCTACTTCCTGTGACCCCAGAAAGTTCCAGAAAAATACCGCGTTTATACATCAGGATAAACCAGCCTGTGGGACAGATGAACATGAAGGGCAGGACTCAGAAGTTGGCACCCTGGCAAGTACTGCTAGTTAACAAAAACACTCTTCCTCTCTTCCAAGCCAGCACACATGCGCTGGGAATCTCCTGAAAACAAGTTCCCAGAGAGGACATATGGTGCTTACTTGCTAAGAAAGAGTGCTAACAAGACAAACTGAGAAGGAGTGAGGGAAAAAGCTGATTGAGTTTTTCAGTCCCACAAGGAGGTGAGATTCAGGCTGGAGGACAGGAATGGGCTGCTGTGTGCAAGCACAGTCCCGACAGAGAAGCCCCCTCAGGCACCCCACTTTGGACCTGTTCCCCTATAGGCAGACCAGCAAAATCAACATGACCCCTCTTGCTGGAGTGGTGAGTAGGCTCTGCTAGGTAAGAAGAGATGAACTTCCATCCATGGGTGATAGATAATCCTTGGGAACAGGAATGGCCTGAAGGGAGGCAAAATGAAATAACACAAAACCCTCTCTAAACTTAACTCCCCGAAATACACATTCTCCACGGTGCTAACCCAGGAATGGGCCTCCTTTCTAACCCCACTGGAAAACAGGAAGCTGAAAACCTCATGCTGTGGAGCATGTGTGAAGGGGAGAAGGGCTTTTACAGACTTGTGGAAGATGGTGGCTCACTGCACAGTGGTACATCAAAGCCAGCACAGTACCAATGGCAAACTGAATTTTATCTTAAGGATCTGCTATAATTAGCAGGCGGAGGCAGGCTGAGTATGCATCAGTTGGTTTTCAAAATATGTTATTTACAATACGCAGCAGATGTTCTTTGAATTCTAATGTGAAAATACAGGCTTTTTATTTTTTACTGACAGACTAAAAAGTACACTTAATATAATAATCTTGCAAAGTCCAAAGATTACCTCACAGTTTGGAAAATACTATGTTGAGTCATTAGTCCCATTACTCAGTATTTTCAAAACTCACCAGATAAATATGGTACGCTGAGACTTCCTGGTAGCGACCTTCTATTTTTTGCAAAGAAGAACTCAGCAAGGCTTCCCAGAAGCCTCAATTAAATCTGGAAAATGTTTCTAAGATATTCTGAAGCACAGTATATGCACACATGCTCAAATGTTTCAGGAGATCTTTGCTCATGGATGAGTTTTTGGTGTCATTCATTTTTTTTTACAAAATGGCATAGTTCCAATGGCTAGGCAGTGCCCTAGGTTAGAAGAATACAAAGATGGGCAAGAAGCACTTTGTGTGCTCAGAGCCTTTTATTTTGGGGAGAACAGACATGTTTGTCTGACAATGACAAAGCTATAGGGATGTACTTCATGGCGTGGATAGTGCTATGGTTTGAGTCTAGAGCTCCCCCCAAGCCTCATCGAGTCATAGGCTATTTTCGAGGTGGCTGGATCTAGAGTGCAATGCTGGGATTAGGGCATATGATTCCTAAACCACTACATGTCAGTGACTGGTTTGGCACCGCCCTAATCCCGGTGGTCTGAATAAGATAAAAGGAGCAGAAAGACACTGTTAAGGTCCTTTCTTGCCTTTGCTACCTTGTGTGAGTCGTGCTGTTTCTCTTCTGTGACGCCATTCCAACTTGGAGCCAGCCAATTAGGGACAGAAACCTGTACAAACTGTGAGCTGAACAAACAAGTTCTCCTCTACCTTTGGGTGTTGGGTATGATGTCTTGGCAATGAGAAAAATAACTAAGGGGGATTGCAGAGGATGCTACACGGTTGCCTGACCAGTTACGAAATCACCAGGCAACTAATCAAGCCACTGGCCAGTGAAAATTCCCCTAGAAAATCCTTCACTAGACAAGCCTGGGAGCTCTGGGAAGCCCGCACAGTGGGGAGAGACTCCCTGCTGGGCCGTCCCAGCAAATGAGGAAGAGTGACCGAGTCTGAGAGGCAGCAAAATAAATTCGAGAAAAGCACTCAAGTCTCAAGTCCAACAAGCTCTGCCACATTACCTATGTCAGGCAACCTGCTTTCCTCAAGAAACAACAACAATGACGACACCATTAGGAAAAATCTGTGTTGCTGTGAAGACTGAGTGAGGCACATGAAAATGCATGGGTCTGCAAGGCAGATGCTTTCATTTCTGATCCCAGCTAGAAGAATAAATTCCTTGGGAGTGGACTGTTGTTCTACAGGTACTCTGATTGATTGTGATTATGCAGATTATTCGTAAATAGACTCTCACAATGAGGGCACAAACAACGCAATGAGTTGTGCTCATATAATAAAATGTAATGTACAGACTTTACGGGGTAAGTTTTACTCTATTTCCTTGGTCTGTAAGAGAGCTGTTCATTCATTCAAAAATCAGGTACTTTGAAATATGCATTCAAACAACCAACATGTGTCAGACACTGAAAGCACAGCGCGAGGCACTGTGCTGGGCTCTCAGCACATGGAGATCCCTCAACACTCTCACTGTATCAAGTGGGAAAGAGACAAGCTAACGAATACAGAGAGCATGTTTACAGATGTGATGATACAGATTCTGATTCAACTGGACTGGATGGTGGCCTGTGCAGGTGGGTTTCACAGGTTGGCAGGTGATTCTGATATGCAGAGATGGTTGGGAACACTGTCTAGTGTGCACTGCTTCTTTGTGGGTTTTTGTGAGATGGTTTCAAAACGATAAGCACAGATGGATGATGCCCAAGCTCTGGAGGGTGCCAGAATCACCATCAGGGCCAGGATCCTGGAAACAGGACAGGGCCCAGGTCTTTGCCTGTTTACCATGTATTCTGGGTAATTTTGAACCACCAGGGAGTCTGAGAGTCATTGCTGAATGTTGTGGCTTCACGGTGCAGAACAGGAACCAAGTAGAGGCTGTGACCAGGGATTACAGGGGGAGAAGTGATCCCAATTCTCCCACCTCTGCCAGACCCTTCATTGTATGCCAGCAGAATGCTGGCCTCATTGGGCCTGGGTTTGTGCAAAGCCGGCATCTTGGTTTTCCTTCAGCTCTTCTTACTGCAGTAACTACAAAGTGAGCCCTGGGGCTGAGCATTCTCCTACACATCTTGGCTTGTATACTCCAAGGCTGTGAGGTCACACAGAGCACAGTTATTGCTCCTTGTTTACAAATGAGAAAACCAGGATCCAGGTATCGATGGTTGATAGAAAGTAGAGTCAGGACCAAACCAAGTTCTCCTGACTTTATGTTCCTTTTGCATAACGTGTGGCTATAGGGGCAGCACCTGGGAATTGGTTAAGAAGGCAAGTTCTAGGGCAAAATGCAGTTAATTCTCTCTTCCTAAGTATGCTAGAGACATGTAAGCAACCTGGGAAGTTACAGAGAAACTTGTGGGCCAAAACAGGAAGAAAGCACATGTCCTTCTCGCCTTGGTCCCGTGAGAAAGATTAAGTGGAGATGAAGCACCATCTGAAGCATGCGTGTCTTTCTGCATCCTCCTCCATGGGTTTCAGAAAAGTTCTCTTCATTTGCAGGCATTGAAAATTTGATGAATAATTCTAGTCTTTCAAGATTGCACCCATAATTTTTTTTTTTTTTTTTGCACTGAAAAGTTTCTGTGAAATAGAAAATGAAGTCTTTCACTGGTACAAGCCAAACCTACAAAGTGGCTCCTTTATGATGAATTCATGAAAAATTTAATGTTGTGAGAGGAGGATATTTACAGTATGTGAGCTTAGCAAAGGGGAATAAGGAGCCAAAGTATGATTTCTTTCTGGCTGTCAAGGCACATGGCACACAAAATGTTTCTATAAAGAAAAAATAAAAAAGACAGATTTGGTTCTGAGTTCAGTGAAATATCATAATTTCCATTTGGCTGTTTTGAGGCACTTGCATTTTTAGGCAACTCCCCATTTGAAGGGTAAGTTGGGAGCTGAGCAGAGTCACCCACCTCTTTCTGAACAGAATGAGAGAATGCTGGGCTGGCCCACCATCTCCACAACACTAGGCACGGAGGTTCCTGGACTTGCCAGACTGGGCCGGCTACATGTGAGGATGGCATCTGTGAGACATTCTGAAGGTGACATTTTTTCTGAGTTGGAAGCTTGACACAGAAGGATTTGGTGAAAATATGTTTTTTTCCCTTCCTAATTCCCACCTGTCAGCAGTCCAGTGATAGTTACAAAGAGTAGTTTAGAACAAGGCAAAGTGTCTATTTTGTGAAGAATTTAGAAACTGAACCACATTGTGGCTACATTTGCTTAAGGTTTGGTTTTAAAGAAGGACAGAAATCAAAACTTAAATTGTGGGGTAAAGTAAATAGTACTGACATAGAAAGGATCATAAAATTGCAAACTTAGAAGGGGCTCTGACTAACCTACAGCGTTTGAGGCCCTTTTCACCACGATGTCCTAGAATTCTAGCTGAGCGTGTTGTTCTACCTGAGCCCCACTCAAAGAGAGGCAGGTTGGAATGGATCCAAAATTTTAAGTTTGATTCACTTATTAAGTTTGAATTTGCTTTAACATGTTCTCTCCTCTGAGAGAATACAAAATAAAATGTAATGTGCTTTCATAGAATAGTTCTTTATGTATTAAAGTCGGCTAACCTACCTTTTTGTCCAGGCCCTGTCACCACCCAGTACCTTAACATTTGTTAAACCATTAAAACTCTTCAGAATATATTACCTCAATATGATCTGGAAATTCAAATAACTACTCCTTTCTGACTTTGTGTTACTATAGAGAAGATGAGATGTACAAGTGTCTTGGAATAGTGTAAAATACCACACAAACACACAGCACTACCATGTCATGATGGGAAGTTCACTATAATCCTTTCAAGGTTCTTTCATCTAATCCTTGAACCTAGATAGATTGAAAATGATAATAATTCAGAAACTACTGAGAACCTGACACTAACATAAAGCTTGCCATCCACAAGTTTAGCATTATTTTTATATCTTCTATATTTTAGAGGTTACAAAATTCATCTACTCAAGAAATATTTATTCAGAATATATTATGTTTAAAATACACTATCAGCTGTTATAGCAGTGAAAATGCAAGGCTCCTAGTTTTGGGAAACTATATATGACAAGCACATAAACAACTGTGACACAAGACAAAGTCCTTTCCCAATCTCGCACAAACACGACATTCTGAAAATCCAAAGGAGAGAGACATAGTAGCTACTATTTTAAGAGTTTATGGAAGAGAAGGAATTTGAAGGATGAGAGGAATTCAATATATACAATCATGTTTGCAGACATAAAAGACATCATTTTAGATAAATGACAGGTTGAGCTAGAACTTGAAACTCAGGAAATTATGGAAGTAAAAGAATGGTCAGTATTTTGTTTAGGCTAGAAGTGAGAAAATAAGGAAGAATGGAAAGTGAAGTTGAAAAGATTCAAGTTGTAGAAGAGCTTATATTTCAGCTAAAGAGTTTAGAATGGCTTAAAGAATTCAAAAGACAGTTGCCTAGAGAAATGACATAACTAGATATATGTTGAAGGAGGATTACTACCTGGCAGTAATATACAAGATGGAATGGAACAGAGAAAGAATCGTATCTGGTGATAGTTCAGATAAAAGCCAATAAAGACCTGGACCTGGAAATGGTACTGAGGAATACAGACAATGGATACGTATTACAGCTTGGAAAGAATAAAAGAGCTGCCACATACATAGTAGCTGTCATCTTTGGCATACAGGTGATAGAAAAAGAAAAAAGTCAAATTTTCAACCTTGGGTCACACTATGGCAAACACTTGGGACGACAGAAAACATGCCAGGGTATGAGTTCTGTTTTAAGCGATGAGTCTAAGGAACTGGCAGGATATCCAAGTGGTGAAGATAGTTTTGGAAGTTATCCACACTGTTAGGAGCCATATGGTGTTGTGAGACGATAAAGGGAGAAAATAGAGACAAAGTGGGCATCCATATATATAGGAAGCCACCGAACAGCAGAGTCAAAGACACAGGAAAAATATGGCGTGGCACTGAAGCCAAAGGAAAAACAGGTCGTGGGGAGGAATTAGGGAAGGTGACTAAGCGTCACAAATAAAGTGATGCTATGAACTACAAGTACAGACATTTCAGGAAGAGTAGCGAAGGCAGAATCGTGAGTGCAGTGTTAGGTGGGAGTGGGTAGAAAAGAAACAACAGTGGGAGCAAACTGCTTTCAAGAGGTTTAATGGTGAAGAGAATAAGAAAAATAGCAGTTTGAGGAGACAGCAGGATGGAAGCAAATTTTTAAAACTGTGTGGAGTATTATGAGAGGCTGCACAAAGAAAATGGAGATACAGTAAAGAGTTCTGAAAAAGGATGAAGGAAATGGAGTAGAGGGTACAAAGGACAGTGCTTGCCTGAGAGAAAAGGCTGGGTACATGTGACTTTGATGAATGGGGGGATGGGAGGAAATATTGGGTAAGTAAGAGTAGAGAACTAGGGTGCTCAGATCATTCATCTTGTGGCCAGGTTGGGGGTAACTTACCATAATGATGTTTGAGTCTGAAGAATTTGAACATTGATAAAAAAGAAGTAGAAAACACAAACAAGGGAATATAAGTTAATGCTACAGTAGAATAAATTAAGTTTCTTCTGGACATAAAACACATCACGTTCAGGACCTCTCATTTAAAAAAATCTTTACAGTTAAAGACGTAACTAAACTCATGTTCAGTCAGCTTGGGACAGTTAAGAGATGAAATGTCCAAGATAGGCAAATCCACGGCGACAAAGGAGAAAAGTAGTGACCAGGAGCTGAATGCGATGAGCAGCCTCAATTAGTTCAGCAGAACAAAGAAACAAAGAAAAACATGGGCTTGTCTGCTCGTCAAATTCTGTTCTGGAATTAAACAGCAGTGATGGCTGCACAGCTTACTGAGCGGCTATGAATATACCCCAGAATATTGAATGGAATTTTTAAAAGGGCAAACGTTATGGTATCTCGTAAAGCTGCTTCTTTTTTAAAAACAACAACAACAACAACAACAACAACAACAAAACAGGGTAGATTCTTTGGCCATGAAAATCTATGGACTAAATGCTGTTTCTGTTCCATACCTAAAATGTTCTTGATTCTGCATCCATTCAAAACATGATTTTTTATAAAGCCCAGGAAGGACAGACATATCAAGGGGCTCTGTATTTACTCACAACGGCAGCGAAAAAGAATGTTGAGCTCTTTAGGACTGTGTTCCCCTGTCATTCTTTGAGTCAGGATTCCCCAAATCGAGTCCACAGACAGGCTGTATGCAAAGCACTCAGAGAACAATGGAAAAGAAAAAAATTATCAGGCTCTATCGTGGAGCTCATAAACGAAAATATCTGAGGATGGAACACCAAAGCTTATGGTTCTGTGAAAACTTTCAGGCCAGCAGAGCAGTGTTTCTTAAGAAAGAACACCACTGCACAGACTCACAAGCAAGCGGTGCCTGGGAGAGAGGCTGCTGGCCACTGCGAGTGTGAGTTTGTGTGGGGGACCATGTCTCTCACCATTATTGTTCTCTGAGAGGCCATCGGAAAGAGAAGTTTTCCAAATACTGACTGCTATGGTTCACATTCAGCTTTCTTCTTGGTCCTTAAAATTTAGAAAGTCCTTGGTCTCATATGGGCATTTTCTAAGTTGCTTCTTGAAAACTTCTTCTGTAGCCAGACAGGATGCTGATGTTGTGGTACACAGACTGGGCCATGCTGATACTCGGTCAGTTGTTTGGTAGAATGACAATGGACTAATACGCTACTGTCAACCACTTGCAATTTAAATGCCAAGACACTAACGTGTCAGTGTTATGATATCTTCAATATCAAAAAGAGAAAAGAGAACCCAAAACTATCCCACAATGACTTCTCCTTATCAATGAGCCTCTTACTTTTGTATCTACCAAGAAACCAGCACTTGATTAAGCACAAAGAAGGAGAAAGTATTATACGCAGTGAGATGAATCTTGTGATGATCCCGCACTGTAGGACTCAGGAACACAGGCTGTGGGTCATGCGAATCACACAGAACATGCACCATGACCCCCGAAGGAAAGAAACATCACGGCCACTTGTCTAGAAAGCTCTTTCATCTGCCTACTCTGGCGACCAGGCGGTCTCTGCTGTGCCAGTCCTTACCTGCTACGTCTCCGATGTGCTATGAGTCATGTGCCTTCCTTCCCTTTACACTTGGTTCAAGGACTTCACTCGTATCTCATTGTGCTACTGGACCCCAAGGCGAAATGAAAAGCAGTTCCCTTTCATGATACACATGTGAGCCTCTTTTCTGAGATGAGCCTTTCCACTCCCCAGCACCAAAATAAACTCTACGTCATTTTCAAGATCGTGTTATAGTAGAAGGCAAAGCTCTGAAATTCTTCACCGCCACGCCCAGGTGTCCCTTTACCTCGTACTCCAGGGCACCAATGTGCAAAGAAAAGGCCTCCGATCTGAGGGCTGCTCTCCCTGTACAGACAGGCTCTTGGCACAGGCAGCAGCGACACAGCTGCCTGGAGCTGAGCTGGAATGGCAATCATCTTTGTGCGGCATGACAGGAGTGGTATTTTGCTGTAGGCCCAGCTTCTGTTAAGATGGCAGAAGGAGTGGCCTGTCATCCAGAATTACTTCTCAGGTCCCAATTATATGTTTCAAAAATATCACCTATTAAGACCCAAACACTTTGTTTGCTGGTTGCAGCCCTTTGAACAGGTTACCGTGGATTTATGCTGGCATAATGGGCCCGCATGATGTATGTTCCCTGTCACTGCTGAAACAACAGTCAGTGCGTCTGAGTAGGCCCACCTGCCAAGCAATATGTTCTCAATCCCTCAGGCAGAGCGGTGCACTGCTCGGCTAAGAAAATGTTCCCCCACTGAGCAAATGGCAGAGCCACGGAACGCGGGCGAGCACGAGCGCATGCGCACAGAAGATCGCGGGGCCACGGCGGGAGGGGCGGGAGGGAGGGACAGCGGGGATGTTCCCGTCAAGCTTCACTTCACTCTGACAAGCACACGGTCTCATGGTTTTTGTTCTTCTTTTCTTTCTTCTTTTTCCTAATGGACTGGCGTAGGCTGCTAATCACATTCATCGATAATGGAAGCGGCTGAAGGTTGCCCAGGCTTGACTGGGAGACAGGCTCCCGAAGCCAAGATGGAGAATGGGGACAGTGTTCGGAACCATGAAGAGACGGCTTGCCTGGTGGTGGCTGGGTGTTCCGTTGGAGTACGAAGGCCCGGGCTGAGGGACAGTCCACTTCACGGAGGAGGGGCGCACGGAAGTCACCCGAGAGGCCCTAGCGCGTTTCATCGCACGGCTGATCTGAGAGTTCACGACTACCGGTTTTGCTTGTCTCCCGGAGACGCCCCCAGACCGAAAGGCAGGCTTCGCCTTTACCTTGGAAGACAGTGTTTGCCAGGCACGGGCACTGCGGCCTTTGGCAGTGAAGGCTCCGGCTAGTGAGCGATAGCATGAGGTCTGGGCTGCGAAGAACACCTCAGGTCTCCGAGACGCAGAACAGGTTCCGCTCTCCGCTTCCTAAGGGAGACACCGAGATGAACGCTGGTCTTGCTAAGCGAATGGGGTCTCTGGAGAATGTCACAGGGGATAACGAAGGGCTTTCTTACGGGCCACGGAGGGGAAGGCTGTCAAAATCACTACAGAGAGGGGCTACTTCACTGGAGGATTTTAGGTCAACTCTCTTCAACCTCTTCTTAAGATCTCCAGATATTTTGAGGTTCCGAACCACAAGGAGCGCCACAAACAGCCCCTTGGAAGCACCGTGCCAGACTGTTGCTTGTATCTTGTATGCCTCCGCTAAGCACCTTGGAGCGGTGCACGTTATAACAAGCTCCTCCCACATTTTTTACTGGGAGGAGGAAAGAAAGCTTAAAAGACAAAAGGTCAACAACAGCAGCAGCAAAAGGAAAGTACTGAATGCTGCTGCTAACTGTGGTTTAGTTCTCAACTGCTTAACAATCAGAGAGCACCAGAATATATCACCATTTTAAAAACCACGTGGAATTTGATCTTATTTGCAGAACACGGTTCGGGCTTCATAAGTATTTGTCTCCACACAAAAGGAGGTCTGCAGGGATGTTCAGAACAGATGTCTCCGGGTGACACAGCTTCCGGTGGTCTGTACTTTCATCTTCCTTCTGTATACTTTAATTTCTCAATAAGGATGTGATACTTCTGAAAACCTATCTAGTTACTTTAATAAAAAGATAGAGAGGAAAATTATAATACAGTGCAGCAAGAGGTGAGCAGTCTAATGCAGGAAGAGTCGTGGCGCTCAGAGTTGGAAAGGTCCCGGCGTGAGGCGGGCAGAGGTGCCCGGGGGCAGAGCCGCAGCGCGTGCTGGTGGTGCGGATCAGCACAGAAGGGCCGGGAGGAAAGCTTGGGGTGAGCGAAGGCAGGGTGGCAGACAACTGGGGAGAGGCTTAAGAGGCAGCCGGGAATCCCTGTTAGCTGGAGAAAGTGCACACGCTGAAAGTAAGATGTGAAGTGGGAGTGGGAAGCATGCTGTTGATAGTCTTTATTGCTGGCTATAGAAGTTTAAATCTGAAGACAAACGAACCCCAAAGAGAAGCATGTTTTTGGGAAATGGTTGATACTGCACAGTGGTGGCCAACCTATGGCACATGTGCTGTAGCAGGCTGTATGCTGTCCCTGGAAGCTCTAAAAGGTTTGCCGTCCCTGAGGGAAGAGGCCTCTCTTAGGAACACCAGTCAGTAGTGAGTTCCAGGGTCCACGGGGTCGGAGTACTACGCGACGGAGTTAGCAAGCTACTGGAGCGCGGCAGGGAAGAGGTGAGAAAACAAGAAGGCTCTGAGCAGGTGCAAGATCGCAACTTGAGAGAGTTCAGAGATCTTGGATGTCCTGGGCCTCAAGCTTCTGGAAAAGATGATCTTTAGACACAGGGGAAGCAAGTGAAGGAAAGACTTAGAGAGAAGACGAGATTGCAGACTTGAGGTCGAGGTGCTGTTAGGATACACAGGGGAAGCTGTAGGGCAACAGAGCGTGGGTGAGTGCGAACTCTTGTGCACACATCCTGGGTTTCACACGCATGGGCATCAGCAGGCAGTGAGCTGTGTGAGGGAAGACTTCAGTTCGTCTAGTTTAGTTACTGATCACCCACCAAACTATAGCGTGTGGTATACACAGAAACTCAAAAAGAATTTCTTGGCAGGATAAATATGAACACTGGACTTAACGAATCAACAAGAGTACAGCATAAAGTTAAAGCCAAAGGGAGCAGAAAGCAGACCATCGGGGACTCTTAGCAAGTAGTAGCAGTAGGTCGGTGACAAAGGGAAGGAGCTACACACGTCTACAATCCTGCCACTGGTTCAAACTGTCTTTAATTTTCCTCACACTGTTTCTTAAAATAACTGGAATCTCAATTTAAAAAAAATATTTAAAACATGAATGCGGATTGACTCAAAGTCTCCATCTCTGTTCTCAACACTAAGAAACTCTCATCATTGATTCACAGTTACTTCCTGTTTAGTAGGGAAAACTCCTTACATTTGTGTTTAGGGTTACCAGTGATTTTCAAGTCTCCTGTGGACTGAGAAATTTCCCTAATATTGTAATTTTCACATAAATTATAGCTCAATAAATTTTACTTTTTCCTTATTTGTACTGAAATACAAACTGTACATAGGGAAATGTAGTTTAATAATATAGCTTAAGTTTTGACAGATGTGTGTACTGTATTATCCTCTATAATATCAAGTTATATTTCTGTGTTGATTTGATTTTATTGCTATTGCATAATTGGGAATAACCCAGTGGAGTCATCCTTCTTCTTATCTATCTTGACAACAGCTACATACATATAGCCGACCATTTTAACATATGTAATTAAGACTTTGCTACTAATAGTATTTTTCTATTTGGGATTTGCTCCATGTAGTAAACAATAAACTCAGTTAAGGTCCTTGGACCAGTAGTACTGCTAGGTTTTTTACTTACAAAGGAAATGATGAATCTATTTCTTTAAAAGAGCAATTTATCATATATTCCTCTGTATAAACACTTGGTAATTTTAGGAGAAAATGCTCAAATCATTTGAAGCCAAAGATATATGTGCTAGATAGAATATTTTTAAAGACATAGTGTTATAGTTTAGGCCGGTTTTGAATGTTTCTTTGGTTGGGTCATGAGACTGTGGCTTTTGAATCATCTGGACCCAAACATCATTCAGCTGACTTTGGCTCCTCAGTGTAGGTAAGGAGAGCTCTGCTTCCTCCTGGTTTTAATCAGATGCAATTTGATATTTACCCGTTCCTGACACCTGGCTCTGAAAAAGCACACAGGTGCCAGTCCAGTCCGAGCTACATCCCTGACCTTGACAGGTCCTTGGTGCCTCACAGTTCTCCCAGGTTCAAATCCTGTGGGGTCACTGCGGCTGTGTCTTCCCCTCCTTACAAGAGGCAGCCTTCCCGGTTGAAAGCTCAAAGCTGTGCACTGGAACCCTCCCCTGAGATCACAGCCAGGGACACCAACCTGGCCCTGCTCTTGCGGTTTCTGTGAGACGTCAATGCCGGAGGCTGGCTTCCAGGCCAACTCTCCAATACTCACTTTCTACCCAAATGAAATAACAACCAACACACGCAACTGAAATTACCAAAGTCTGTCCTCCTGATACTTAAACAAACAACTCTACCTGCACTGAATTTTAAGTACATTTGGTCTCTGTATCAGCAAATATTCCAGTATTTGAAACAACTGGTTGATCCTGGAGCTATATTAATATAAAAATGAGAGAGACAAAGAATATCATTAATGCTGGATACCTAAGTCCTTGCCAAAGTCAAATGTCACCCTGAGACAGTGTAAGTTCTCTAGTGTTACATGATGACAACCTCCAAGAGGACTGCAGAGAAGTCAATTAATCAGAAAATCAATGCATATTTAACTTCATCAGTCAAGACGTTTCGCTTAGTGTCATTTCTGTTGCACACATGGATCGTCCAAACCTGGAGAATCTGATCTAAAATGTTGACCCCACCCTTCCCCAACCATGAATCAGATCTTATCTAAATGTTTTCTACTTCTAAGCCACTTCTACCCAGCACAGTTTTCTGCCCCTGTATAAGTTAACCAGGCTGAACTTCTTAGTCCTTGCCTTGTGTTGGATACAACTCTGCCTAAGTCAATAGTGAAAAATGAAGTACAGTGGACCCTCGACTTACAAACTCCATTGGCTCCTGAGGGCTGTAACAAAGTCAATAACAGCTGAGATCAGGATGTTACCTGTCTATACACTACAGAAAACAAGAGGCAGCTGAATCTCCCCCTAACCCAGTTAACCCAAGTTGTTTGCATGTGAGGCCACTTGTAACTTGAGGGTCAACTATACTTAAATACTTGAAGTACATACCATGCTATGTGAACACTTAGCATGAAGAAGTTCAGTCTCCTAGCATACGAATCCTTATCACCTCTTTGTTGAGCAGAGATTTTCTAGTGTGTGTATGAATGCCTCCAAATGATAGGAAGTTTTAACCTGTCTACCTTGTACAGCTGCGTATTTTATTCTGCACTAAAATTTTACCTGTGTGTAACCCATGTGCACAGAGTGGCCTCCATTCTGTCCTCTAAAATAAGAGTTCTGCAACAGGATAGTTCCTTAGTTATTTGGCATCCAGACCTAGCCTACGGCTTGGAAGATTTCAAAGATAGTTGAAATCACAATTCCCACCCTGAGGTGCTAAAGAACACTGTCTGAAAATCTGGCTTTTTCCCAGAAACTTAACACAAAAAAATCGTAAATTCACAATAGCAATTTAAGAGACAGTTCCAGCCTTAACAAATACGACAGTGATGCAAATAAAATGGCATATGGAACCATGTTCTAACGAAATCACAAAGGTAGTTTGAATAACCCTTAGACCTCAGTTTAAGACCCCAGATATGTTTTGTTCCAAATATTTATATATTTTAACATTTGTTCATCACTGTTTAAAGTTAATACTTTACATCTGTAGAGTACTTTTGAGCTTTCAAAGAATTTTATTTTTTTAAATATAACTTGATTATGAAATTTATTTATTTATTTTGGTTTCTTTTGAGGCAGGTTGGCCTGGAACTCAATATGTTGCCCAGACTGGCTTTTTTTTCATTATTCAGTAAACTTTATTGGTACATTATATACATAGCTCACAATCACACACAACATTGGGGCATTTGTACCATTATGTGACACAGGTCAATTCTCATTTTTACCCACATCCCTGACCACCCACCCCCTCCCCAACCCCTATATACATACTCTTTTATTATTTTTTGAATCATATTTATTCCTTCCCCTCATTATGTTTCCACAACAAGTTCCTTTTGGATATTTCCCATTCTATAAAAAACTATCATACATTCTAGAGCTCCTTTACCTCTACAGGTGCTTATATCAAAGAAAAGATCTGGTATTTGCATAACTGTGTTCTATTTATTTCACTTATTAGTATGTCCTCCAGGTGTCTCCATTTGCATATAAATGAATGAATCGTGTCATTCTTTATGGCAGAGTAATACTCCATTAAAACCCACCTCTTCTTTATTCAGTCTCCAGTTGATGGGTGCCCAGACTGGCCTTGAACTCATGGTGATCTTCCTGCCACAGCCTCTTGCGTTGAGGGATTAGAGATGTGCACTACAATACCCAGCTCTGTACACCACCACATCCAGCCCTCATTTTAAAATTTAAAAATGACTTCATGGCATGGAAAATGAGAATATAATGAATTATATAAATGTAATCTTCTCTGCTGAATTGCTTCATGATATTTATAAATATGAGCTATGTAATAGAACCTTATCTATCTGCCATATACTAAGTGTGTGGCCTCATGCAAATTTCTTAGCCTCTCCATGTTTCTTTTCCTATAACACATGCATAGCATATTCTATGCTTCTGGCCAATAAATTCATATAAAGTACTATGCCCAGTCCTGCAACAAAAGATGAAAAAGCCTTGTTCTTATGATCTTTGTTTTGTCATCAAAACAAGCAACTGATTTCTTTATTATAAAATTTATCTTAGTGTGGAGAGATGGTAAAAAAAATGGCAAACATACTTAAAGCACTATAGTGCTTAAAAGAAACCTGTCTCATTGCAGATTAAAAGCATATTAGAGCTGGGTGTGGTGGCTCACACCTGTAATACCTCAGGAGGCAGAGACAGGAGGATTGCTGAGTTCGAGGCTTGCCTGGGCTACATAGTGAGCTCAGAGCCAGCCTGAACTACAAAGCAAGAC
>PVIC010001337.1:0-76256 GCA_004025085.1 Thryonomys swinderianus | reverse complement strand
GCGTAAATACCATACCATTTTTCTAGTGTGAGAAACTGAAAGTGTTAATGAGGTCCAAAATATATAGCAGATATTGTAAAATAGGAAGAAAATTTTCAAAGGGGAAAGGGAACTGGGGGGAGCAAAGAAGGGAAAGAAAAAAATTGAAGGTAACAGGGAAAAAATGGAATCAAAGCTTATGTTTATAGGGGGTGGAGGTTGGAGGGAGGATAAAGGAATGGGGAAAAATAAGGATCAAGATATATCATGTGCAGGTGCAAATTCTCAGTGATGAATGTGAAAATAACATATACTTAAAATGTACCAATAGACTCAATTTTTTTAAAAAATGAGGTACATTTTCTGAATTAGAGATATTTAACATCTAATTAGAAAGATGGAAACATACTAAAAAGACAAACAACAATCCAAAGTACCATATAATTAAGGGAACAGGGAAATAAACAAGCATCAGTGAAGCCACACTTTGCCCATGACATGATCCAGTTGGTGGACATTAGCCACAGTTTACACAGGCCAGATGTCTTGGGTCAGATGTTAGACAAGGACTGTGACCCTGGGTTTCACTCAATAACAGAGCTTGATTATTAAATGCTAAAAATTGAGAGGCTCCCAAAGACACTTAGTGACTGACAGCTTCATCTCCTGGGCTTTTCCTACTTCATCATGCAAACAGACAATGTGAAACAGTTACTATAATTAAGCACTTTCCTTATCCTCTCTGAGCAGAACTGCATCCAAGATAAAGGATAATGGCCCTGAATGAACAGGTTAATTAGAGATGCGTTTACCCTGCAGCCTTCCACGGAAACACCATTTCACACCATTACATCACACTGGAGAGCGAGACTCCAGGGACCCGTGTCTGAGACAGCCAGTGACCAGGACAGAACAAAGCAAGGGCTGGCAAGGGGGAGATCATGGGGCCTCTCGACACGTGTGCCCCTCCTGGATTGACCTCTGCTTCCCTGGGGCACAGTTGGCAGGCTATAGCCTGCAGTTAGTTTCTGTGCAGAGCGTAAGCTTAGTTTTTCTTACATTTTTAAAGTAGAATAGGAAAACAGAACACAGAAGGATATATGATGGAGACCTAGTGGCTGGAAAGGCACAAATATGTATTATTTGGCCTGTCACAGGAAAAACTTGCTAATCCTTGCTTCAAAAGGGAGGAATAGTTAAGTAGCATGTTTAGTACAAAAGAGAAGGAAGGGAAGGGGAATTTAAAAGGTTCAAACACAAAGATTTAAACCTCCAACGATCATGTGATGAAGACAATGGTATCTTATTTGACCCATGGGTTCCCTCTCAGTGCACCCCTTTCACGAGTATCACCCATCTCTCCCTGTGGTCGTCTAGGAGAAGAAAGTGGAGAAATCTGAGCATCCTACTCATTCCATCTTTTTCTTTTTGAACAAGAAAACAAACTTGTCCACTCTTCCCTTTCTCAAACCTGATCATTAGTTCAGGACTGAACGTGTTCTTAGAAAAATATTATGACTTAAGATGGTACCTGGTATAATTCCATTGGTTTGGGATGTTTAGAACCAAGGTTCCAAATGGGCTGCAAGTTGAAAATTGGCAGAAAAAGAGAAATCAGAGTAAGCACCAATTATTGTATGTAATTTGGTTTGGAATTTGCTAATTCATAAAAAGCTCAGGAAAGAAAGCAAACCTAACAACCTCACCTAACTTCGCACACTACATTCTGAGTACAGCCTGGTGCCCAGCAGAGTTTGCCACTAATTCAGTTGATGTTTCCCTTCCCAGAATAATAAATACTTTCTCCACCTGTAATGTGGGATCATTACAACAAAAATATTGTTATTGACTGGCTGTAAGTGGATTACATATTTACTTTGCTTTATTGCAAGGCCCACGAGGGGAATAGCCATAATTTATACCTTCTCTTGCTTTCCATACTGCCTGTTTGGGCACAAAATTGGCATTAAAAAAATAGACTCTTGTTGGTGAGATAATGAATAGCAAGTACAAAGAATGAAAACCAGTGACTGCAATTGGTTCACTCTTGCCAGGTAAACACATTTTAATGTGGTGACTGGCAAAAGCTGAAGCTTCTTGGCTCTAGAGTGAAGCTCCAAAGTTCAGTGACATTCAATAGAACCTCAAAACAAAATTAATCATGCCTTTCTAACAGTTTAGACTTTCACATTCGTTTGCTATTTTGCAGTAGAAAAAACTGCACTGTACTATATGCAGTCTTTATTTCACAAATATTTCAAAACTTGAAATACTGAACCAGTGTGGTATTTATGGAGTCCTCCCAGTGCACAAGAAGGACTTTTGCCTATGAACTCATTGTCCAGAAACTGTGTTTTTCCACCTAGGTTCTTTGGGGGGACAACAGGAGAGGGTGCACGTGCCAGCCATGTCCCTCAGTATGGGTTCAGGGTCCCCATCACCTTGGGGAGACCCTAGTGGGAAGTGGGGCCAGACACGTGGGCAGAGTCCCTTGGAAAGGAACCCGTGACCAGATAGAGCAGAGCCTGGGTGAGGAGGGAGGTGTAATGGAAGTCACGGTAACAATGGATGCAGAACAGGAGGTCAGTGTTGTGGGATTTGTGAAGGGGAAGGGCACGGGCAGCAGGAACAGCAGGACTGGGCACAATTCCAGTAGGGCTGAACAAAGGTTGGGGCATAGGACATTCCCAGGAAGGGCCATTTAACAGGCCTGGCTGGCAACTGGCAGAGCTGTTCCACTGGGTCTACAGACGGCCTGCCTAGGAGTTCCTGCTCATCTACTCACATGGCTTAGTGCCTGCATGTGCCGATGTGCAGCCACAGCGGGCAACCCAAGAGCCAGGACTGGTCTGGGAGAAATGGCATCTCCTAGGTTTGCCAAAGACTAAGAACTTAGTTACTTTAAGATCCCAAATGGATTGGTGATGTTACCGCCTTATGTCTTTTAACTCTTTCTAATATATGAATACACTTGTTTTTTAAAAAGAGAAAAACATCACACCGACTGATGGGCCACTCATCTCAACTCCAATAAAATTACTCCCCTATTTTTGTTTTAAAAAGCCAGTCTTGCCTGAACACTGATTTTCTTGCCCTTTGACTACACATCAAACTAAATGTTACTTACAAGCAATTGAATACAAGTTTGTTTAACAGCAAGACATCCCTTTAATTAACTGCCCTCTTTTTTATTAGGGTTGACAGGCAATACATTTATAGCATCTCAACTGATTACATGAAGTCTTAGGTAGTTATATACCGATTGGTGGAGAAAAAACAGCCCACATTAATCCTAGCAGATAGGTTTTGATTAAGAAACACCATGAGGCAAAAAAAAAAAAAAAGATCACAATAATTTCAAGATACGACAGATTGACTGTCACCATCATTTTTAACAGGAAGAAATTATTTATATCATTAATTTTAAAAAATCTGTTTTATCCTATATTTTAAGACAAAATTATTGTTTTCCCACTCACTTTGTTTCATGGTAAATTTCTACTTCTCAGAGTTTCCCTAAAGAAATACTAAAAATGTACAGCGAGATTGAAACAAAAATATTTTTATTTTTTTATCTTCTAAAATGGATAAAAATTATATGCAATATTTCACTAGCAAAAGACATGTTAGGTAATGTATAGTTGACTCATAGAAAACACATTTTCCAACACTTCAGTCATTAGAGATGATACTGTGTAGACAGACCATATGAGAACACAATCATAGTGCAACACTTAGTGAAACACAGATGATTTCTACACAGCATGCATGATTTGGATTATTTTCACTACATATGAATAGAAAAAAAGACTAGGGGGATATAAACAAAACCATGCCAGACTTATCACTGAAGGAAGGAGATTCTTATTAGGTGATTCTTATTCTCCTTTTTGTACTCTATTTATTTCATATAATTTAATCATTTTGTCACAAGACAAAGTACACTTAGCAGAGGAAGAGGTTCTCCCACAGGTCTTAATTCGAGGATATTCTAGACTTTGCGCCATCCACCAGTCCGCCCCAGAGCCGTCATGCTCTTAGTGACATGAGTTCGGTCCTCTGTAGATTAGTCCAAGAGCAAGAAACAAAGAGAGTTTGAGGAAAGTGCCTACTCCTACATTTATAAACAAGCAAATTCTCAGCAGTACAGGAATCATTAAAACCAACCAAGAAAAAAAAAGCACCCTCGTTATCCAATACTCACATCGAAGAGATTTTATATCCACACATTTTAAGAAACCAAGAGGGAGCCATAAACTCAATTCAATTTAATTGGGTGCTCTCTTGACAGAATCATTATTAATAAGATTGTATTGTACAAACCTCCCTGAAATCCCAAATGCCACTAACTATACCAGCAGAAACATTCAGCATCCTGCAATTGTGTCTGCTCTTCTGCCCTGGCTCCTCCCATGCACCCCTTTTTGTCTGCTTCTCCCCCTTCCCCTTAGATTCTCAAATCAAAGAAAAACTTGTCTTGAGCCACCTCCATCAATTATTCACATGATATTACAGTGTATGTCAGCAATCTCGCAGTGTTTAAAAAACCTAACTACAAGCCAATTAAAATGTAAACCGAGAAAGACGGATGGGGCTGGGTGCTCTGGTGTGAACTGGAGCAGCTCATAACAATATGCACTACAACTTCCAGACCTGCTAATTTGACAGCTACTTTCATCAGCAGAGCCTCGCCCATCCCCCCCATGCCTTTTTTTTCTTCTTTTTAATGTAGTGCTTCTCCCAGGACAATTGGTTCCATATCCTTCCACATTCAGCAGATTAGTCCCCTGGGCCTTGCAACCAGCCCAGGCTCTACAAGAGGAAGTTATTAGCAGAGTTAGTTTCTTTTCCTCTTTGTTTTTAAGGATGTGTAACATACCCCTAATTTTCATTCCAGGTTGCAGGTTATAAATAACACATTTACTTTTTAAAAAAAATGAAAAGAAAAAGCAAGCAAAGATGAAATACACAATGAAAAAAAGCAACAAATTGATAGGCTAGGGAAATGGAGATAATGATTATGACGTAAAACATGTTTTCCCTCCGTTGTTTGTTTCCATTTAAAATTTTTGCTATGTTACATTTCATAGCAATGATCTGTATCTTATGTGCTTCTACCTAATCTAGAGCGAACTAATGTGGGACTAAACACAAACAGGAGCCAGACTCTTTTGTTATATTTTTGGTGCTATTCTGAGGCTTTAAGGGCCAAGCCCCGTGTCCCTACTTGTGAGCAGTTTAACACTGAGCTAAGTTCCTAGCCTGCGTGTTTGTTTTTGAGAGGAAGACAAGCTTTGAATCACACAGGTTTTGAGCAGTCCTTGTAACAGAAACATATGAGCTTCTAAAGAAGAACATACTTGCCTCTGTGCTCCTCATGCTGACCCCCCTTCTCTTTAGTCTTACACAAGACATCTCAATCTACAATGAAACCAAACTGTCTTAGGCCATGTGGGAATCAGAGTGTCAGTCAGTTACTTATATTTCTGTATTTTTCTCAAATCATGTAGCTCATATTTAAGCTACGGACATTTGATCCTTCTAAAGAAAGAAGGGTCGGCACAATGAAATCTCATACTTTCAACACACTGCAAATTTGATGTCACCTAACAGGACAATATTCCATTTCAGTTCTTGTTTTTCTCTAGATTTGTGACTAAGCCTACAACTTAAACAGAAGTGCCAATGATTCTCAGTCCCTACAGAGTAAGACCTAACCTAGTTCTCAGAAAATCATTGACCGTTTGGTGATGAAACATTGCCTTGATTAATTTACTTAGTCAACAACCAGTATATACATCATGTCAATTAGAAAGGTTAAGAGGCAAGAGGATTGCTGAGAGTTCAAGGCTAGCCTGGCCTACATAGTCAGTGCAGGGTCAGTCTGAACTAGAAAGCAAGACCCTCTCTCAAAAACAAACAAACAAACAACAACAACAAAAACCAAAACCAAAAAAATTTAGAAAGATTAAAGTTCATACAGAAATGGCACCTGTCAAAATCAACACAACCTCCGGAAATTCCTGCACCTATAAGTCAGCTGCAAAGTGTCTATCACTGATCCATTATTCAAATTAATCTTACAGTAGATATACTAATCAGCAAAAAGTTCATACCTTGAAAATTCATTGTATGTTGAACTCAAAGAGGTGGAAATAACCAAATTCCCCCTGTATAGCCAAAATAAATGGAACAGAAATGAAAGAGCTCAATTTTTAGACCACGCTTTTAAATTGGAAGCTTATTTGGAGGGAGAAAAAGCAGATATTTTATGTTTTTCTCTCCATTACCCAGGTAAGAATACGCACACTAAAATTATGTCTTACATTTATTTGGTAAAATTCAGTTAGCCAAGTGTCTCAGAAAAGTCTATTGGTCAAAATAAAAGCAGATGGCTTTCAGAGCAGTGCATACAATCAATAAATTCATTCTACTGTTTAATCCTACTAAATTATTTACAACAGTAGCTTTCAACTCTTACTGTGCATAAGATTTGTGGAGGGATTTTTAAAAATGAGATACTTTGGCTACATCCCCACATACTCTAATTCAACTGACCAAAGATAGGCCCTAAACACTAATATATTTAGGCATTTTTTGTCAAATTATGGTTTAGTGTTGCTGAGGATTGAGAACAGTAAGCTGAGTGAGAAGAGTTATCTGGTTACTCACCAAAGTGGAAAAGGTTAACACCCCGCACCATGTCTTCTACCCCTTCTTTCCTCCCTCTTAGTTCCTTAACTGCCTGGAATCTTCCTATTCAGATCAGTCTATTAATATTTCTTTCTCATTCTTCTGTCAAAATACTCAAACATGCTTTTGATTGCATGCCTTGGTTTTGAAAACAGGGCTTCTGTTCAGAGTAAAGCACAGTGGAACCACAACAGGGGCTGGGGATGTGGCTCAGTGGTAGGATACTTGTCTAACATGTGAGGCCCTGTGTTCTACCCTCAGTAATGCTAAACAAAAACAAACAGAAAGGAAATAAGGAAAGCAACAGGATACTACCTTCTACCCAGAAGAATGATTATAATAAAAAAGTCAAACAATACTAGGGTTAGAAATACATGGAGAAACTGGAACCTTCAGACACTGTTGATGGGAATGTAAAATGAAGCCACGTTAGCACCACACTTACTTGATAACTCAGACAGCTCAATTCCACTACTGGGTATATGAGAAATGCAAACATATGTCTGTTCAAGAACTTGCACACAAGTGTTTATAACTATTATTCCCAGTAGCCAAAAAGTGCAAACAATCCAAATGTCAATCACCTGACAAATGCATCAACCAAAGGTTGTACATCCACTGATGGAACATGATATATAAGGTGATATAAACAAATGACATGTTCACTGGTACATGCTATGACATGAATGAACCTTAAAAATAAGCCAAAATGGTAAAAGAAGCCAGCTATAAAGGGTCCCATTCTGTATGGTTCTATTTAAACAAAAGATCCAGAACAGACAGATTGGTAGGAAGTAGAGTACTGGATGCTCAGGGTGGGAATTGGGCAGTGGGAGGGGACTAGGGAGGAAACCAACAAGGAATATAGAATTTATTTATGAAAATGTGGTAAAGTTGAGGTTGGCCATGAATGCATAGCTCCATGAATATACTCAAAACCCCTTGGATAAGAAAGAGCTCTTGATTATAAGTGTACCAGTTGGGTCTGTTTCTTGCTTCCAATATATCCTTAGTCTTCTAATATCCTGTTGGTATCCAATTGTCCCTTCGAAGTGGTGATGTTAAAGTGAGACCACAGACTTTATTCTGAAGAAGTCAATTAAAGTCATTAAAGATATCTGGATTATTACAAAATTTTAAATTGATCTCTTTTATTATAGATTCTCCCCAATAGATCATTGTCTCACACAACAACTTTAAATAATTCTTTCTTTCTCCCCACAGTGTGCCAGCTCCTTGTGATTATAAAAACTATCTTCAGCCCTCCGTCCCGCCATTCCATTACAGAACACTCTCCTTTCTGGCCATTCTCAGGCCTATCTCCCGTGGAAACCATGTGCATTCTCAGCACCAGACCTTCAGTCACACTGCATCTCTTCTCCCTTCTCCCTTCTATACCCCGAAGATTAACCTGTTCTTCAAGGCCTTGATTTACTTCCACCTGTTTCATAATATGATGCATGTAAAACACATCTCAGATTTAGAAGATGAATTTTGTCCATCTTACTCAACTATGCATTCTTCCATAACAAGGGTAAACTCCTCAACTTATCAAGAGCCTAAGTGCTGGACTAGAAGCAGGTGTACTTAGACACTGGCTGGTAATAAGGGACTCACGTTTACTTTCAGGGAGAGATGTGCAATCAATTCATTTCACATACTGTCTCTCCGCAGCGGTGTCTCATCTCATTCCAGCAAGGCCAGTTCTTTGTGCATTTCCATTTCTCTCTGCTATGTGCTGTTGTAGTAGAAATCACTCCCTTGGGAAAATCATTGATGGGCAGCTTCTAATTTTAAACTGCAGCTGAACTAAGAAACTAGATCGCAGCTGCATTACCATTTCATTCTACATGGAGACCTAATGATAAATATTTAACCAGAACAACTTCCTTTTCCTTTGCTTCTATGTTCCCATTTAATTATTTTAACAAACCGCTGTTTCAAACATTTACCAGTCCTGTCCACTCCCTAACTCTCCTCCTGCCGGCCTGTGTTTTTGCTGCCTCCTTCACTAAGAAAACAGATGCTGCGACTATCCCATCCTTCCTGAACTGTACTCAGGGCTTGACCCATTGTGCTGGTCCTTGTGTTACTTTCACCTAGCAGTTCTTATTCTGCTGTAGTTCTGGGCACTTTCTTGGTCTCTTGAGGTTGGGTGTAGCCATGTGGCTTCCCCTATGACAACTGTGGAAGCAAAGGCTAAGTGTAAATTCTGAGATGGCGTCCTGTCAGCCTGCGTCTGTGACAGCTAGAGAGAACTCCTGCTTCATGCTGGACATGAAGAGTAAAGAATCTCTGTTGCGTTGACACACTTACTTCGGAGGGCTAGTTGTTGGCCATGCGTGATGCCTCGCCTTACCTTTGTCGTTCCTTGTCTTCCCTCACAAAACTCGTCCCTCCTTACTTTTGAGCTACCTCTCACTCCGATCCCATTTCATTTGTTTATTTTCTCTGAGGTCGTGTTTCACACCCTCTCCCCCTTTAACATACTTCTTTCTTACAGGATCCAACAAATACAAAACCAAAATACAAAAACCCATTACGACTCACTGAGTACTTTTTGGAGTTCTGGGCATTTTTCATACCACGAATTCATTAAAACCCTATAGAAGTCCAGGAGGTGCGTATAATTAATTTCATTTCATAACGAGAAAGTTGAAGCTCGCAGGACTTGATCAAAATTAGTATCTGGTAAACAGCAGGCCCGAGACTCCATTCACAGCCAGGGGGACTCCAAATCTCAACTAGCCAAGACACAGAGGTATGCCTGTTCCGCAAGTACGTGCCACTCACCAGCCTAGACACACCTATGCTTCTACTTTGCCTCCCCTTTAAGCGCGGCTCTTCTCCATTTCCCATTTCCCAGTTTTATGCACGGAGTGCACACTCATTCACCCTATTTCTTTATCGTATGTTTTATTCTCTTCTTGAATACTTTTAACCTGGGCGCCATTCACATGACTGTTCTGAAACAGTTCTCGCCAAAGGTCAAAAGGCCTTTTGGTGAGCAAAGCTGGCTGTGTCCTCTTTCTGTCCCATCAATGACACTGCACAGTATTACTTCCACTTTCTGAAAAATTCTTCTTTCGCAAAACCATCTTACCTAGATAGCAAATGGTACTTCTCAGGGTTTCCTTTGCTGAACATTTACCTTGTTGACATAATTAGCGAATAATTCTAAGGCCGAGTTTTCTATCTGAGATTTCCTTCTTTCTCTGAAGACAGAGTGCTGGGAATTGACGCCCAGCTCCTCCTCCTCAGCTATTTTGTTTGGTTTGAGACAAAGTCTTGCTGGGTAACCCACGCTGGTCTTGAACTCACTCTGTAGCCTATGCTGGCTTCAAACCTATAGCACTCCTCCTGCCTTAGCGTCCCGAGGGCTGCATTTATAGGTGCACACCACCAGGAATTCTTCATTAGTGTTTCTTAACATTTCTTATCTCAACCTTTTTCTTCAGCTGTTAGCTAAGCTCTCCATTTGGATGTGCCACAGTTGCAGGTGTTTTAAATTCAACATTTATAAAATGGAACTATTCAATTCTTCCTCATATTATACATCACCGTCTGTGTAGCTTTCAAAATTAGGAATCTCAGATTCACCCTTGTTTCCTGTTTATTATTCCCCAACATTTAGTCAATCATTCATTTCTGTTAACTATCACCTCCACATCTCTCTGGAATTCCCTCTTCTCAAATGTCACTACTACTACCCCACATAAAACTCCATCACCTTTCGTTAAAAGAGCCCTTGAGACTCCCCTGAGGCTGTTAGCATTAGCTCACAGAAATCCAAACGTGAGGATGTTCTATCTGCTGATCCAGCACCTTTCTGCAGTCTATAGGCTCTGAGGTCTACTTTACTTTCCTGATTCATCTCTCACTATTCCTTTCCAAACACCTCTGTTCCAGATGCACGAATAGGACAACCTGTTTCCCAAAGACACTGGAGCTTTCTCATGCTTTGCGCACACTGCCTTCAGTCTCCTCTCCCTGGTGAGTATCTATATATCCAACAAGAGAGAGTTCAAAGTCACTTCTTCCAGGAAGACTTTCCTGAGCTTGCACACAGCTTCATGTTCTCTTGGCAACTCTCCTCCCATTACCTCACATATAATGCACTGTGATATTTGTTTACGGATCTGTACCTAACAGAAAACTTTCAAGCTGTGTTCAGTGAGCTCACAAAAAAAAAAGGACTCATAAGCAGAAACAGCAGGAGTTGGGGTACTTTCTTTTTATAAATGAAGGGCTCACATACGCTTTAGTTTTAGAGGCATAACATGGAAAACAAGCTTGGAAATCATTTCAATGGAGCAGAAGTTTTTCCAAGTCAGCATCTTACTAAACTCAGAAGCCTGATACTATAGCTTGATGACTGGTATGTGACTGATGCCCTAAAGATATTTGCTAAATGAATGAATGACTCCTTGGGTAGTGCGTTTAAAAGTGTCCCCTTCGACTTGAGCTTTTATCCTCACTGTGAAAGCGGGAGTTCAATGGCTGTCAGAAATACATCTGGCCATTAACACTATGATAGTTATCGTCAAAATAGCATTGCTTTAAAGCACTTGAGTAGAAAGTTTCTCAGAAGCTTTGGTTCATTACCAAAGTAGACATTATCTTAAACTTTATCTTATCTGAAGGTTAAACACACTTAGCTCCTTGTCAGAACACTTAACTCTCCAATATGGTCAATTATACTGGTAATAGTGTCCATTTTCTCTTGTCTTCTCACTTAAATGGTCTGATCAATAAATAAGTACACACTGCATTATTAAGAGCATGATGATGTGAAACACAAATGAAAGGAGTCTATGAACTTCTAGCCCTTAAAAAAATACTATTTAAATTGCCTGTCAGTTGCAAGTTTTTGGCAAGTCTCTACTGTGTTTGCTACATTGAAATGTAAATTTTATAACTTTGATCAATAGTATACATGTCATACGGAAAAGTATAGATGACTTGGGATGGAGATTTAGTTCAGTGGTTCCGGCGCCTGCCTCACAAGTGCAAGGTCCTGAATTCGATCCCCGGTAACCACATACAATGCTGGGTATGGTAACTCACACCCACCAGCAATCAATACCACATACCACAGTGCTGGGCGTGGTGGCTCAAGCCAGTAATCCCAGCACTTGAGAGGCAGAGGCGGAGGATTGTTGAGTTCCAGGCTTGCCTGGGCTCCGTAGTGAGCTGAGGGCCAGCCTGAACTACAAAGTGAGACCCTGTCTTTAAAAAAGAAAAAAGTATAGATACTTTTTCAATTTGTTCTGCACTTGGACTTATTTTGCTTACATTTATTCCCTGAAATAGACAACCATGGTGTTTTCTCAGTGGACCAGTATTTCTTCCTTTCATATCAAGGTGAGAAAGATACTGGTCAACATCACATTTGATGGCATACACATACATCATCAACTGCCACAACCTTCCATGGACACCACTGAGATAAGAAAACAGATTGATTAATCATTAAACAATGATTAAAATACATGGCTTTCCTACGAAGGATATGGTGCTCTGCTAGCTGTGTGTACACTATAACCCAACCCATGGTCTTAGTGTCTGAGTACTTCATAACTTTCTCAAAAACACAGGCTCTTACTCAAAAATGTTAAAAAAAACAGCTAGTCAACCGGCAAGTGAGATGAACAGGCTAAAGGAGAACTATAAATAGGAAGATTTTTAGGAAAAATTGTGATTTGAACTGAGTCGTTTGGTTTCTATTGTTTTGATTTGTTTAAAGCACAAGTCAGAAAAGCACAGAAGAACACTGTTATGGTTGAGAGCTTAATTGTCCCCAAAGGCTTACATGCTGAGGCGTTGGTCCCCAGATGATGGTGCTCTAGGAAGTGGCAGATCTGTGGAAGGTGGGGCCTAGGGTCACTGGGCATGTGCCCCTGAAAGGGATCCCGGAACCCAGACACCTTTCCTTCTCTCTCCTGTTTCCTGGCCTTTGTGCATAGCCTCTTTAAAAACTGTGTGTTTCTACCATGATGCATTGCTCCTCTTCAGGCCCAAAGCCATATGACCAAGTAACCATGGACTGAAACACAGAGTTAAAACGGCATTTCCTCCTTTTACAGTAATTTTCTTGGGTATTTTGTCACAGCACTTGGAAATCGACTAACATAAGTATGAAATACATGTGTAGAAATATACATGTGTAATTAGCTATATAAATATCTGATGAGGTATACCAGAGAATAAAACTCAACTGGGTTTATTTTTTCTGCATATTTTCATTTAAGTAATTTTTAGAAAGACATGAATCTAATTTTGGAAGAGATAAATGGTAAGACTTAGAATAGCTGAATAATTCCCAATGCTTTTGCAATAGTTATCCCATTTCTAAAATTATTTTCTAAGGAAATCCAGAAGTCATTTAATGACCACACAGATGATAAACTAAATAAATTTTAAAGGTCCAGCATTAGGGCCTGACTGGTTACCTACATTCCTGGGCACTGGTAGAATGGATCAAAACAGATGCAGAACAACAGTTTGTGGTATGAAAAGGTGCCCTATTCACAAAAACCTCAGGGGGAAAACACTATGTCACATTAGATTACTACCTTTATATTCATAGGAAATTGTACATGCAGAGAAAAAAGATTAAGGGGGCATATTTCAAAAAGCTTCAGGTTCTTTAATCTTAAATGGGGCCTATGTCACCTCCATGTTTCTGAGAAAATTTATCTTTCTTTTAGCACCTTTGCTGCTAAGAGCTGAGCACCCATAACTCCTTCCCTAACAGTGGATGCTTTCATGTTCACCAGAACAGCTTCTGTATCTCCACAGTTGAGATCCCTGCACAACTCCTGAAATATTTCCTTTAAGTGTCTGTTAAAAAAAAGTTTATGTGACTAAAACGAGGAATTCTATGAAGTGTTTGGGATATTCTGAAATGTACATGTTGATATCTCCTCCTTTAAAAAAAAACCCTTTCTGACTGAAAAAGATGAAGAATGCATAAAAAAGTGCACACGAAGGACTCTCCTCTCACACATAAAAATAAATACCCCAACTTCTTTAAATTTCTTCTGGCTTGGGATAGCAGAGAACATACTTATTTGTAGTAAAACTGCAAGGAATGTTTCTCTTTCCTTGGAAAGATACATTTTAAAAATGAGATCTTAGTATGGTTTTTCAGAATCTGAATGTCTTTTCCTGGCACAGAGTCTCAACATATTGTTGCTCAGTCTCTCCCTAGCCTTCCTTCACATGGGAGTGAAGGGAAAAACAAAGTGGGGAAGGAAGTGAAAAGAAGGAAGATGAGGCTGGAAAGGCAGGTATTTGGGGGCTGGATTGCTTTGCTCTTTGTGCTGATCTGGTTCTTGTTTTATTAGAACTATTTTTCCATCCCTAACTGTCAGCAAGGTAAACACCCACTCTGATTTTAAAAGGAACCGTGCCCGAAGATGGAAATAATAATTGACAATGCCCTAGCAATGGAATCCTGAGGCCTGTGTAAATGAGCATTTGCCATCTTTTCAAATTCTAAGACATTTTTGTGGTTTTGGTATTTCCAGGAAAGGCTCAGCTAGGTTTCCATAATAATCATTTCACGGACTCTAACTTTTCCTTTGAATTGTCAAAAAGTTAGCTCTACCCAAAAGTAGACTCTTTCAGTGTGTGAGTGTAGATGAGGGTGTACACAAATACACACTTGTATAAGTGTATGTATGCACACATATACACACACACAGAAACACATATTTTGCTTCTTAAAATATTCTGACTTTAGAATGTTTAATATTTATATATTTAAGAATGAATGTACTTTAGAAAGTACATTTCTACTCTGCACTTTGCACAGTTGGAAAAGTCTGAGGGAGAACCCAGTGAACTCAGCCTCGTTCCATCGGGGAGCTTCTATATTCTGCTAGGTTGGTTTACTTGTGCATCTTTATCATTCTATTTATTCTACCCTTGGCTCTGTGGTAGGTGACTGATGACCTTAGACTCTATAATACAGCAGTTTTGAGATGCTGCTAGAAATTCAAAGGGTACCAGATTCTTCTAAGAGAATGAATACACCTTAAGAACTTAGTCATTATTCAGACTGGAGCTTCAAAACTTCAGTAGCCTGGCAATGCTGTGGAAAATAGCCAGGAACAAAAGCATAGGGTTACAGATCACAAAGGTTTACAGTTAGGAGGCTGAAGTATAATGAAAGTACTGGGTCAAAACACAAGCAAAATACTTTGCTCTATTATGATCACTTGCTTTAATTTTTAAGAAGTTGTCTTTGGATAAAGAGACTCGGTGTAGCTGACAATCATTTTTCAGAAAGCCGTTACATACTTCTTACTCAAGCAGAGATGAGAAGAAACAAGCAGGTTGGCACTGGTCAATGCAGGTAAGGCCAAGACCAATTTTATATGAAAACAATGATTTTTATGTGTGAAGTCATTCTGGAGGACAAATTCACTGAGAGTGAAGCTGAATCTCCAGGAAAGGGCCATGTGGGGCCTCTGGGAAGAAGGGTAACAGTGCACCCTTCACGAATGCAGCCCAAGGCCAGCCTCTTGAAGAAGTACTGCATATGGCGACTCCCATGGGCTGGCTCAATTACCTCTTTCATTTTACTGGCAAGGGTACCACGGGAGAGAAGTCAATGGTGCAAGGCAAAGAAAGTGGCAATCCATTTCTGAGATTCAATATTTGTTGTGCTCGCTTCAGCAGCACATATACAAAATTTGTCAGAATTGGTTCCTGTACCCAATTTTCTTTAAGTCAGCTGGGTGAAGAAAGCAGCCCGTGTTGGCACGATGGTGGGTCACACACCAGTCATGTTTGTTCATTACACCCTAACAACCAGACACAGCTTTGTTGTTATTTTGTGAGAGGGGAAGGTAGGCCTGCAATTTATTCTAACACTCTTATTTCTTGAGCTAACAGGAATGGCAGATTAATAAGAATCCATTTCAAAATACTTGCTTAATTTCCTTTCTATTTTCTTTGAACACCAACTCTAGCATGCTTCTGAAACCAGTCTTCTCTTGGAGGGTAAAGTATCTCATTGACACAATAAACAATATTAGCCACTGTTTATCAGATGAAGATGACAGAATAATTGGACTTATGATTATTATTTTGTTTGTTTGTTTGGTTTTTTGGTGGTACCGGGGATTGAACTCGGGCCCTTATGCTTCCAAGGTAGGTGCAATACCACTTGAGCTAAATCCCCAGCCCCCATGATTATTTTTTTTAAGTTAAGATCTGTAGAAGCAGAAAGCTCCCTCACTCCTGGGCAAAAAAATGTCAAGGAACTTCAAATACTTTAAAGACAATCACTTCCACACCAAAGTCAGGCTTCCCACTGTTAAGAATCTGGGTAACATTAACAGTATAGAAAAATGGACTACACTGACTTCCTGGTGGAATTCAGGATCAATTAGGTTCATCTTTTGAAGCCCATAAACTATATTTGCATTTGGAAGGAAAATGAGTTTTAGAATTCTTTGGACATTAAAATGGTATTGCCAAAAATGCAATTATTTTCATTGTTTAAAGAGGCAGGACTAAGGTGTGTTTTAAAATGCTAGCAAGCTTCAAACTACATTCTTGTGTTTGAACTAAGTCAATATAATGCTTTGTTTCTTCTCTGGACTCCCAAAATTGAAAACATTCCTAATTTGGTCCCTCAGCCACAATTTTTCCTTACGTGGTTCTTGCATGGTAAGACATTCCTTGTGTCTGGATGGCAGTATGTTATATTTTCCATGTTAATGGAAAAAGCAGACTTTTTATATGAAATGTGTCACATAACATCTTTTGCACAAGACCCCAGCTGATGTCCTGGCACTGAATGTGAAAGTCAAGCCTTCATATCAGTGTACATAGACACTGATACATTAACAATAATTCAACCTTTTAGGGGTTTTTTGTATAAGACTTGGATCCATTATAGTTCCCTTTGATTTTGCTTTTGCAAGGCTCGAAGAGTGAGTTTAAAATGGAAAGGTGGAGGCAATAATGACTTGGTACTCCTACATAAGGAAGTTCTGCTCAGAGGCCCAGTCCTGCTGGGGCCAAGAATACATGGGGTCACACAGACTGACCCACAAAGCTTGTACACCCCACCATTGAGCAGTGTGGTGCACATCAGGGCCAGAGGACTTGCCTTTTTGGGGAGACCTAAGGTTTCTCTAGGGCCCGCCTATGTAGGCTTATACCTGGGACATCGTCTCCTCGAGTATGGACTGTGCTCACTGTAGGCCTGAGGTTGGCTAAGAAGCAGCTGTTCGCTGGCATGGGAGGGATGCACGGCATGCACAGAGTGCCTGTTATTGTGTGAGCAAAGCTCCTTGTAGTGCAGGAAAAAGCTGAAGTAAAAAGAGAGTTGTAAAATGGCAGGTCTCCACATGTACACTTACTGTAAATGTCACAGGTGGGCCTGGTATGAGACGCAGAGAGGGAAGTGGTTTTAATGATGCTTCTTTTAATAGAGAATGGCAGAATGCCAAAAAACCTTTCTTATCATGCTCCCTTTTCTTCTACCTCGACAAGTGAAAAGTTATCAAGAAGAGAACTGATCAGAAAATCCAACTAGTGGAATCGGTGATATATAAACTCCAGAAGAGTCAAATGTAGGAGAGGACCTGTCCCAAACCTCGGGAATGTATGTACCTATGCACACAGAGCCCCACGTCATCCACGGTAGGCCGTGGCCTGTGACTACTGGTGTTACAGGTGTTCTGGTTCCACTGTCAGCTCCCACACTATCACCGCCCTAAAGGACTTACACTTCGCAGATTAACTCTAAAATCAGTATACAGATCCATGTTCCAATTTCAATGTGTACTTTTTTTTTTTTGAGACAGGGTCTCGCTTTGTAGTTCAGGCTGGCCCTGAGCTCACTATGTAGCCCAGGCAAGCCTTGAACTCAGCAATCCTCCTGCCTCTCCCTTCCGAGTGCAGGGATTACAGGCGTGAGCCACCATGCCTGGCTCAATGTGTACCTTTTTAACTGGTTTTCACTTGCTAGCAACTTCTGCTCAAGAAAATTTAATGACAATGTATGACATACATCCTTCATACAATATACCAAATCTCAGAGTTGGCTTTGGTCCTTCCTTTAACACATTTATTATAGGTACAGTAATTCACAAGTTCAACCCATAAGATACAGCTATCTACATGAAGCTTACTTCATATTGATTTTCTTAAGGATCAAGCTTAGACATTCCCTTTTATAAGTAAAAGGCCCTATACTCATCGTGTCTTCACTGAGGATCTGGAATCTTTAGAGGGAGGGATCAAAAGAGTCCACTTCTTCAAGAGGAAGAAGAATGCAGATGCCAAGAGAAACACCAGACAGAAAGGAGACATGCCATTCTGGTACAATCAGACCTCAAGAATTCTACTAGAAGACAAAAGATTAATTATGAAGTAGTAGTAGGGAAAAGTAGACAAAATCCATAAAACTTGCAATGATGGACCATCACTGTGGGTTTCAAATGACTCTTTTATATCTTAACATAAGCTAGGCTGTCAAATGTGAACCGGAGCCATATCTGAGTACACAGGGAAACCCGAATGCTTTGAGAAGGTAGAGGAGCTCCGGTTGACACTGCCAGGCTGTGGCACACAGAGCTGGGGGAGGAAGCATTCTTCCCTGGTGCACTCTGTTCCCTCCTACTTCAATACCACCAAAATGTTCCTTCCCAAAGCGCTTGCAAAATCTGTCTCTTGTTGCTGAGGTTGGCTAACACGTCCCACTTAGAGCTCATATACTTCAGCTCCCCTCTGTTCTACACAAGGAACTAATCCTGCCGTCAAATTATCCCACACACAATGTGTCTCCTTCATTTTTTAATTTGTCCCAGAAATCATTGGAGGCATTTTCTGGAATTTATGCAGCATTCCTTAAGGGGTCATTTTGAAGCAAAAGGAAAGCCTTCGTGAAATTCTACTAAGGAACTGGGACTGGTCCAATTTTCCTCCACAGATTTTTACTAGATGGAAATCCAGAAGGTTTGGCCACTTCTATCCATCACAGAAACGCCCTTTGTTTAAACAAAGTCTCCACTGATGCATTTTCCAGCACATAAGGTAATTTTCGGTGCGGTTCAAAACTCACTAGGGTCCTTTAAATCCAGGGGTTGGGGGTGGGGTGAGGAGGAAAAAAGGACCTACACAGCAGAAGCCTTTATGATCTATAACTGAGTACATACTGCATTTGCAATCGTGCCACATTTAATGGCCTGGGCTGTAATACAGTAACCTCCTTCCCCCTGAACATTGACCAGCCCACAAACAGAACCAAGAAACCTGGCAAGGAATTCTAGCTGCAATAACAAATTCGACTTGCAATAAAAGCCATCTGTACAAGTGCCAATTATCCTTTTCCTCAAATGATTAGGTTCCATCTAGTTTTGCTGACAAGCAAGTTATGCCACATTTTAATAGGCAATAAAATGTATTATTAAATAATTAGTAGCTAAGAAACAGAATTAGAGGCTACTTCCTTTCACATGCATCCCCCAGTACTTCAGTCTATTGATGTAAAGCAACTTGATCCTCCAAAGAGGACAGACTGAAACCTGATACAGCAGTTTACTGTGAGACAATTAGGAGGCTAATGAGTGCTCACAGAGACCCGAGCAGGAAAGAAATCTAGAAAATTCCACCCAACCCTGGTTGTGTCTGATCCATCGCAGGGTCCCAGAGGAGCAGAAATTTCTTCAAACTGCTCCTTGTTCTGAGCACATTAATTAAACTGTTAAAGGTAAAGGAGTATTGATGTCTTTCCCATCTCCGCACTTCTCCCTGCAGGTAGTGTCTGGTACTTGTTCAGCCCTAAAGGTACAGTTGCACTAACTGAAAAAAGCCCCACTAAGACCAATTAAGGTCTTTACTAAGAGGCTGAAAAGAAGACAAATGAAGGCAGAAAGCCCGATTACAAGGAACCTTTGTACAGATGTAAAGCAATTAGAGTGGTCCCGGGGGGAAGGCAGCATGGTTCCAGAAGCACATGATTTTACAGCCTGTCTAAACTTGGAACAATCTATCTTTTTTTAGGTTGAGAATAAAAGTGAACCCTATATTAGTGTCATATATCAGCTGCTAGTGCTTGCGATTGGCTCCCCCATGCCTGCTAGAGCCATAAAGCTTCTCAAAGATCCCTGGTGGAGGGCAACACCATTATAGGCTCTGCTCTCTCTGGCAGGGAAAGACTGGCCTAATGTCGGAACTGCTTAGCAGAAGAGCCACCTCAACTGCAGGGACACTCAGAGGGAGAGGGGACACACCCAGGAGACAGGGGCGAACGAACAGACTTAGACCTGGACTGGAAGGGGAGCCAGAGGTGAATCTCAGGAAACACAACTGAGAGGCTCTCTCTGGAAGATATTTAAGGGACTGCAGGCTTCCGAAGAACAAAGTCTGCCCCGATTATCCTCTGGAGGACATTTTAACGGCAGCCACATTTCTGTCATTAGCTCTCCTTTTGATCTTGTTAATGTATAACATGCCAGTGTTTTATCTCTCCATACTTGGTAGGGGCCAGCAGTTGGGTTCTTGGTAGAGACTCAGATATCAAACTGTGTACTTTGTCCTGGATTTCTGGAAGTGAAATGACCAGAAAGGAGAAGGGAACATCAGTAATTTTTGCCTGCCCCTCTCAATAATTGAGGTTCAAGGGCTCCTAAGGCAAAAAGAGAACTCTAGAAGCCACACTGTATATATCTTTGTAGCAGCCTCTTCTAACAGAAATGGAAGGCAAGCAATACAGGAAATTTACAAATATCTAGCCAGGTGTAGTGACTCATAATCCTGGCCCTCTGGGAGGTTGAAGCTGGAGGATGGGAAGTTCAAACCCAGCCTGGGAAGCTTGGTGATTTACTGAGACCCTATCTCAAAATAAAATATGAAAGGGCTGGGGATGTGGGTCTGTGTAAAGGCTCTGGATTTGGTCTCTAGTGGGAAAAAATTTTTTAAAAATCTAGTAGCCACATCAAAGAAGTAAAAAAAAAATCACCGAGGGAATTGATTGTAACCTATTTTCTGTAACCCAATATTTTGAAATATTATCAATTCCATGAGTTATGTAATATGAATACATTATTAGTGAGATATTTCATAAAAACTATTTTTTACAATACAGTTTAAGAGTTAGGTGGATCTTTCATACTCTGAGTGTGTCTCAATTAGATTCACCCCACAGTTTATGGATGTAGTAGTCATGTGTGTTGTAGTCCCTGTCAGCACAGCTTGGCTTAGATCCCTGGCCCACCACTTACTAGCCAGGTGATGAGCAATAAAACTTTGTAGCCCTTCAGACTGCTCATCAATACATCAGGAATGAGTCTTTACCTCACAGGACTGTCAAGACGATTAAGTAAGAAAATTCATGTGAAAGGCTAGTAAGCTGTTAATTCAAAATCTTTTTCTTTCTTTCTTTTTTTTTTGAGACAGGGTCTCGCTTTGTAGTTCGGGCTGGGTCTGAGCTCACTATGTAGCCCAGGCAAGCCTCGAACTCAGCAATCCTTCTGTCTGCTTCCTGAGTGCTGGGATTACAGGCGTGAGCCACCACGCCTGGCTCAAAATCTTATTATTAGTTTTGTTAACCAATCTCAAGAGCTGTGATTTCCCACCAGGATGTATGTTTTATACAGCTAGTAGGGAATTATTCTATGTGAGGTCCTTCACGACTGTCTGGACCAACTAGAGTTGTCAAATTAGTTGGGACAGTGATTTCAGATTCACACAAAATGAGTTTGGAAGACTTGGATTTATCAGCAATTGTTTCGTTAGATGATGCACCACGACTTTGTATCTCTTCCATATCCAGAAAGCTAGACAAGGACAGGAATGTGTTGAGTCAGAAATTAACAGCTGCTGGGGAGACCATGTTACCAGACATCAGCAAAATGTTATCATACTTTAGAAGAATGATTAGCAAGAACATTGGCTTTAGGAAAGGACCTGATAATTGCACAGATCATTTTGATTTTTGATAACTAATAATTCACACTAACAGCATTAAAAACTGGTGGCATTTAACTTTCACTAGAGAAATAATTAACTTTTAAAGTTAGCCAGTAAAGGAAAATGCCAAGGCAGGTTGGTAAGGCAGAGCTGACAACAAGAGGGGATACAACAGGACATTAATTAGGTACAAGCAAACATCTTCCCTAATAGCTCATGTTCTCTTCCCCTAAATGTCAACAATGGATATTAACACCAGATGCTGGCATTACATCTCCCCTGACAGTGAGCTGGGCCATGTGTGTGTGCTCAGAGAAAAGACTCACATGATGGAGGGGAAAAATCTGAAGTTTTCCATCACTTAAATAATTTACAGGCCCTTTGTAAATGATGGGAGAATGAGAGCTTTCAAGGGACTTAACCGAACACAGGGAAAGAGAAAGATCAGGTCACCATAGGCACTGCCCACATGGAAACAACTCAGCACATTCTCCATGCGTCCTGGATCCCAAAGTGCTCAGCCACCTTCTTGCAGGAGACTGAAATGCACCCCTCTCGTGTGATACTGTGAGCAATCTTGAGTACAGTGGAGTTAAATTGTAAGCTTGGGAATGAAAAAAACCAACTGCACATTTAGAAAATTTTAGGAAAAAAGAATTTCTAGTAATTGAAAATATTCCTTTTATTAAATTCAATTGTTTGCATATCCTGTGTTAGTGAATGAAGAGATCTAACAAATTCAAAGTACTTGACATATTGGTTTGCTGACCTTTCTACAATCAAGGATTAAGACACACTGGTGATATAAATGAACAAGTGTCCACCAGGGTAGAATTGCCTCTCCCTTTGATGTGTTCTGTCTATAATGAATAGTCAAAACCTCTTTGAAAACTGGGTATCATTTTAGGAAACAGATGTTTGTCTCAGTAATTTCCTCACTGCTGAGGCAAAATACCTGATACCCAAAGTCAGCTCTCAGTTCACAGAGGTTCAGTCCATAGTCAGCTGGCTCCAGTGCATAGGTGGCATGGCAGAGGGGCAATGCAAAGGAGAAATAGTCCATGGCAAAGCAAGGCAGGCAGGAGACAGCAAGCAGTAGCTCTGTTCTGCCTCTTACCTTGTATACAGACTACCACACCATTAGGGCAGGAAGGATTCACACCCAGAGTAGGGTACCCTTACCTCTAGCATCATACTCCTATATCTGGACACCTCTAAAAAGTGCCATCCATGACTATATGAGGCCTTGGGGGGACATCTAGATGCAAGTCACAAGAATTTGGAACTACCTTCAGGAGACATACTGGGAAACAGTAGTCTGGCAGAAGTGTGTAAGAGGGAACTATCTAATCATAAGGAGTTTTGTTGAATTCCACTAATAAAGCCTTACCAACCTCGGGTCTTTGCATATGCTATTTTTGTTTTCTACAAACTACTTTCCTTGCAATGTTCTCATGCTCACTACATCATTCTTGTTCATTAAGATTCAGAATATCACTTCCTCAAGGAGGAGTTCCTCATATCTATGTATCTGAAGTAGGTTTTACTCACCCCACCATTAGTCCCTACCTCAGACTTTTGGCTGCTGCTACTTTTTCTTTTAGATTTTTTAAAACAGCAATTATCACGCTTGTTTATCTCATGGTTTCTTGGCTTTAGCTAGGCCCCAGAAAGCATAATAATGTCCATTCTGCTTACTTCTGTGTGCTCAGGTTGGAACATATGTTTGTTGTTGGTAGTTGAGATCTTTGTCTGCTCATTACTGCTGACTTGCTTTTTAGGGTCGGGGTGCCAGTGAAGAGCTGAGGGATGATGGGACACCCCATGTTTAGAATTAGCTCCACAGAGCTCCTACAGACTCCCTCTGAACATGCTTGAAGTGACTACAAAGGACTGACAGCCTCTTTACCCTTACAGAGTTCTGTAGTCTAGGAAAAGCAGAAGCTACATAGATAGTCAGAATCTGGTAAGAAAATCACCTGGCTGATAGAGGCTGATAAAGTCACATGGTCAGCGTAGCTCTAGGGCTAAAGTGTCAGAATGAGGTTCCTTAGAAATAGGAGAAACCTGATGATGAAGCCAAACCACTCCCAAAGAACTGGTAGCATACTGCCAAGGTTAAGAGCATGAGCTCAGTCAGGACAAGCTTCATGAACTACTAAATATGATAATTTGGGCAGACTTCTTAAACACCTTGTGCCTGTTTTGTAATCTACAACATGGGAATAACAGTAATACTTCAGACATGTTATGAGCATGAAATATTTCTAACGTGCTCAGAATTACACCTTACACGTAGTAAACACTCAATTAAGGCTGGCTATTAGAACTACCAAAACACACTTGTGTCTACTGGTGAGAATGTAACCTGATACAACCATTATGAAAAATGGCATGGAAATTCCTCAAAAAATTAATAGAATTACCATATAATTCAGCAATCCCATTACCAGGTATCTATTCAAAGGAAATGAACTCATTTTCTTAAGGAAATATCTGTACCACTGTGCTCACTGGGGCACTGTTGTAGGGGCCAAACTATGAGATCAGCCTGAGTGTTGATCAGTAGAGAAAAGGATGGAGGCAATGTATATATCAAACCAAAAAGAAGGAAATCCGGTCATTTGTGAATACTTGGATGAACTTGAACTGCTGAGTGGAATCATAGAAAAAAATACTGTGTAACCTTTCTTATCTGTTGAATTGAAAGAATCTAATTAGAAGTAAGAGTAGAATGCTTGTTTAAATGGGTGGAGAAGGAGAGGAAACGAGAAATGTAAGTCAAGGGGTACAAATTGCAACTATATGGCATAAATAAATCTAGAAATCTAATGTACAACAAAAAGACTTTGGTTAGTACTTTTCGTTAATAATTTGCGAAGAGACTGACTTTTAGGTGTCCTTACCACAGAGAAGAAAGGCAAATATGGAAGATGATGAGCACTTACCTATAGAAATCTTCTTATATGAAATACCAAAGAAATTATTTTTAATAATTATATGAATATCAAAACATCACATCAACTTTAAATTTGTAATATTTTTAAATTAGTTTCCTAAAGGACCACAAAACTTGTTAACTAGTTAATACCATCTAACACATCTATTTAGCAATGAATTCTAGCTACTGGATGCGGCCGACTCCCAGTGTTAAATCTTTGATCCTACTGCTGTAGTGTCCACCAGAGCACTGGCTATGAGTTTAACTCTCTGTGTGCCTCCAACGCCTGCTTCCAAACACGCCTGACCCAGTGTCTCTGGGTGTCTCAGTTTTGCTAGTGGCCAACAGAGGACACCTGGTCTCGCCTGGATCTGTGCTCCAGTGCCTGCTATTTCATATTGGGTTTCTCTTTCCTAAAAGCATTGCTTTGTACAGGCAGAATGTGACACACAGGCTGGGACCTGGGATAGATGGTCAGGAGACAACAGAAAAAAAACGAGATTTTCCTGCTTAACCAACCCTTGCTAATATTCATTTGACCCAAGAAATCAACTCTTTCTTGAATTCAGAGGCCCTCAAGCAATATAAAGTGATTTCTGTCCATCCACCTCAAAGTATCTATTATGTACAAGGCAAGATATTAGGCCCTGCAGGGAGAGGAAAACATAAAACAAGGTCTCAGTCTTCAAAGGATGATTATGTTACAGTGCAACCATGCTCAGAAGGAGCTTGCCAAAGAAACCTCTGATTTTCCAAGGATCAATTACATTCTGGTTTTAAGCATAGAGATTTGAAGCGTGGCGTGCCAATGACTTAAGCCACAAAAAAGTCCTTAAAGTACCACTGCTAAATAATCATCTTTGTGATGGTTTTTGAATTTCACTTTAATCAAATCCAGTAAGATGTTCCAAATATCATTTATCCTTTAACAATCGACTCTCAATCTCTAAATCCTGGCTTTTACTTTAATCACTCATGAAAATTCTATTATTGGAGTGCTGATTATGGTCTGTCTTGCTGTGCACCAAGCAGCAGAATCACTAAGTCCACAGGCTGTTCGAAGCCCCCCACCCCGTCCCAAGCCTGAAACCGGAGACAGTGAGAACAGTGTCCACAGAGCAGAGGTCTCTGAGTTCATCTGCCTGGGGACAGGCTTGGGAGCTGCTTTGGCAACTTAGCTGCTTCGAGCCTCAGTTGGTTCATTTGTGAAACAGAGGCTGTGAGTGGCTGTATCTGCACAATATAGGTTTGAAGGATTCAGGAGAAGACCATAAAAAGCCTGCAGCAATTCCTGACTCTCTAAAGACCATTTTCAGGATGAACCAAGTTTTTTTTTCTTTTTTTTTGAGACAGGGTCTCACTTCGTAGTTCAGGCTGGCCCTGAGTTTACTATGTAGCCCAGGCAGGCCTGAACTCAGCAATCCTCCTGCCTCTGCCTCCCGAGTGCTGCGATTATAGGTTTGAGCCACCACGCCTGGCGTTTGTGGTATGTGGTACTGATCGCTGGTGGGTGTGAGTCACCATGTCTGGTATTGTTGTATGTGGTTACTGGGATTGGGATCAAACCAGGGACCTTGCCCTTGCTAGGCAGGCGCTGGAACTACTGAGCTAAATCTCTGGCCCTGAACCAAGTTTTTAATTAAGAAGTGCTCTTGTTCTCGGTATGCCTCCTTTCTCTAGTCTTGTTTAATGGGGGTAAGGGATCTTCTCAGACCCTAGGAAGGGGTCCCAGGCTCTCTGTGGAGCTCACTAGCTCACCGTTACTTAGCTGGAGCTCCTTGGTAGCAAGGAATGGAGAGACCAGAGAGCAGAGAGCAGATTCAGAGAAGTGGCTAGTGGTGAGGGGGAGGTTTGGTAGAAACAGCACCATGAAGAGTTAATCTGAAACAGATTAGAAGACATTTAAAAGATGCACATCAGATTATCTTTCTAGTGGTTTTTCATGTATTTATTTTTAGTTAATTTATTGTATTTTTAAATTGACAAGCAATACTTATATTCAGTGTTTTTGTTTAAACATGAAAACGTGGACAAAATTGAATTTATAACCTTGTTTTGACACTTGCTAGCAGTGCATAGTGCTGTAAAGTTATTCTCAACTCTGGTGCCTCAGTTTCCTCTTGTCCAAACATGGGGTCACACCTACTTCCATCTTGTGGTGTGGGTTCAGCAAGGGGAGGATAGGAATCTTTAGTCTCACTTTGCAGGACAGGCTACAAGGTAAGGAAGCGTAAGAGAATCCTTGGGACCCTCCTAGAACAGAGGACAGTGAGTGACTGTTCAGGGAAGCCTAGAACTGCGAGGAGTTTGTTGACCTGCTAACTTCCACCTAAGGAGAAGAGAGAGGACGAAGTCAGCAGAGCCAGTGGTTTAAGGGTCCCCATTGGGCAAGTCAGCTGCTGGAGCCACAGCAAGTCTCACCAAGAGTGGAAGGAGGCTGCCCCGGGAGGCTCCCCCGACACACAGAGGCAAGGGACCCCCGGGACAGCGCGGAGCCCTGCAGCAGGCATCCCTTGTGTGTTTCTCTGGAAAGCCAGCCCCTCTCTGGGCAGATTGTGGGAAGTCTGCTGCACACCGAAGTGAAAGGCCATCCCGGCTTCTGAGGACACAGCCCTGCCGGCAGATATCCAAGACAGGGAAGCAGAGTTAGGGGCTAGGGCTCTCTTCTGATTCCTGGGTTGTATCATTTCATCTATTTCCACTCCAGGCAAGGAGACAAGACCAGAAGAAAACCAACCGAGACACACAGTAGTGCTCATTCATACATTCCCACATTTGTTAAATGGCATCTATTCCGTGGCTTGTCACTGTAGCCAGAGAGGTGGGTAAAACATGGGGCCAGACCTCAAGGAAATTATAGTTTAATGTAAGAAACACACAGGCCATTTTTTAAAAAGACTGTATAGACTGTCAAAGCAGTATGTTTAGGCCTTCTGGGAGGACTTAGCGAGAGCACACGAACAAACATGCAGGAGAACAGGGGCGAGTAGAAAGGTGTCAGGGAAGCTAGGCGGCCGCTGAGCAGTAACACTCCGAGTGAGCTTTAAGGGACCATCGAGGACAGGAGAAGCCAATTAAGGAAGAGCAGCGGTGTGATACCTCATGTAGGAAGAAATGGAGAGAGGAGCCATCCCTAATGTGAACAAAGCCAGATAACAGCGCAGGAAGGGAAACACGCTTTGGGATGGCATTTGCTTCTGGCTAATAGCTTTATGGAGTTCACATGGCGAGGAAGGCCTGTGGTCTTGGCTACCTGCCTACTGAAGGTCCCCGCGCCACCTAGCTATACCCATGGACCTTGTCTCATGCAGAGAACACTGCCTCCACACAGGGACCCAGGACCTGCATTTGGGACAGTGGGGCTGGGGGTAGATACGGCTCCCTAGCTCTTGCTCTAATGCTTCCCCCTAACCAAACAGAGGTCAAGGACTGTAAAAATAAGATGAGGCGGCAGGTGACTGGTTAGTTGTGGAGATGGTACCAACTCATGCACATCGCATTTCTACACTGTGTTTATAATGGTAGAATAATGCAGTCTTTTCCCGGGGTGGCTCATCAAGACAAGAAGAAATGTCTTGCTCCCTGGAGAGGTTAGCTGATATTACTAAGAGAATTTTACAATGAATTTAGAGAGGAACCAAGTTTAAAGAAAATGTAACCTCCATCTTTGATCCACTCCCAGTGAGAAATTAGACACAGAGATAAGAGGCACGGTAACCCAGTAGCCCATACTTGAAAGCCTTTAAGACAGAGTGTCAGAAATCAGACTGTAACCTCAGATCAAAGGAGAAGAAAGCTACTCGTGTGGCCGGCCCCCTGTGTGGTGTCATAATCTTTTGAGGTGTTACAAATTATCAATAATTAGAGGTTCTTTCAAAAGTGATAAAAATAATCATGTGAATATCACCCAGGCTTATAGGATAAGATTTAAGGTTGCAAGGATATGGTGGAAGAACAGGTAACATCATGCCAAAACACTACAAACTTCCACTGCTTACCATGGTTGCTATATTACTAACATAGTACTATCCATATTATAAAAGCTTAGTAAACAAATTTTGGTAAAGCAAATGAATTTGCATAGAAATCCATGAACAAAAGAGATAACCCAAAAAATGAGAATTAACTTGTGTCATATACTGGTACAAACTCCCCAATGTTGTGTGTGATTGTGAGATGTATATAAAATGTACCAATAAAGAATTAAATTAAAAAAAGAGATAACCTACACTGGGACATATAGAAGGGAAAAGTGATATTCTCATGATAATATATCAGATGCTAGCCAAGTGAAAAAATGGAAGGCAGATTTCCAAGTAGATCACAAACTGCACTGAAGCAGGACACAGGGGCCTCCCCTTTCCTGATATTTACTGAAGGTGTCATTTGGCTAATAACACAGAATCTCATTAATTAGTTATCACTATTCTTAAAAGAAATCTCAACCCCAAAACAGTAGAGTATGTGAGTCAGTTAAGCTTGACTGTCAACTTGATAATAAACCTACTGAATCAACTTGATTAATCCACTGCTGCTCAGACCTGACTGTGTGGTGGCAGGTGGGCCCAGGTGGGAAGCAGCTCTTGGGCCATGCTGTTGGACGGTGTATCTCCCACTGGGACTCTTTGGCTGTGCTCTATGCCAGGCTGTTTAGCTGCACCATACCCTCCTGCCACGATGCTCCTGCGCGGGAGCCCAGCCTACTATGCACTACAACTCCCTCAGAAGGACAAGAGCTAAATTAAATCTCTCCTCTTTTAAATTGTGTGTGTTGGATATTCTGCCCCAGCAATGAGAACAGTAAACAATATTGTATGTCACTAGGCCTACTCTGTTCTAGATGAAAGAATGAGTTCTTAGAGAGCTCGGTGCTAGAAAGAAGTCATGAAAACCTCAAGTCATGATAACTACTGAGGAAAGATATAGAGGATCTTGAAATGCAGGGATAATTTTATTGAAAGGAAAATTTCATAATTCTTAGACAAAATGTAGTCTACCTTTTCAGTAAAAAAGTTCTCTTTTACCCATGAGGGATATGTTCTAAGAACCCAGTGAACGTCTGAAATCACCAAAAATATTGACATCAGCTCTATTATGTTTTTCTCCCTGTACATACATACCTATTATAAAGTGCAACTTAAAAATTAGGTACATTAACAGATTAACAATAACTACTATAGCAAAATAGAACAATCATAATATTCTGTAATAAAAATTGTATGAAAGTGATCTCTCTTAAATATTTTATTTTATTATACTAACCTTTCTTGTGATGACATAAAATGATACAATGACTATGATACAGGGAAGTGAGGTAAAAGTCATAGGTATCTGACAAAACTTTAGGATTCTGCCATACCATGAAAAGCTATCTAATAACTAAAATGGCTAATGGATGGGCAGCCTATACAGCTTGGATACACTGGACAAAGAAATGATTCACACCCAGGCCAGAAAGGATGATGTAAAGTTTCATCACATTATTGAAAATAATGTGCACTTTAAAGCATAAATTATTTATCTCTGGAGTTTTCCATTTAATATTTTTGGACCACAGCTGGTTGCAGATAACTAAAACTGTGGAAAGTGAAACCACAGATAAGGGGAGGCGACTATTAAAGGTTTTAGAAAGGACATGGCTCACTGCGGGTAAGGAGCTTCAAAATGGTGACACCGCTATTGATCTCAGGGAGAAGGCGCAAAGGGCATGGGGGTGAGCAGTGCATACATCAGGAGATAAACAGGAACTTCTCTGGATAAGCTGATTCTAAAAGGCCACGTGTAAAAGTCAGAAGGCAAGGCATGTCACCAGAGAAATTCACCCGAAAGAGGAGTGCTGAGGAAATGGGTTACCTCGAGAACATCACTGGGGTTCAAGACATGCCTCGTCAGAAGAGGCGGGAGCTCTTTGTCACAGAAGGTTGGGCCGAAGGGTCATTCTAGGGAAACACTGTAAGAGATTTTCTCGATGGAAGCTGGATTAGATGACTTTCAGTCACCCAATCCTGAGATTTTGTCATTCTATGTTCAGGCAATGTTGGGTGAATTTCAGTTATAATACAGCACCCTTCTGTAGAATGCAGCCCCCTCCTAACAAATTCCTTCAGACCGCAGGTAATGAGGAATAGGCAAGCTCAGAAGACGGCAGAGAAAACTGAGAGGCTTACTGTGCAGAGGGCTTTGTTTCCAAACTTCTCTGAGTCAAAGACACAATAGACCTCACTTTGCAAACAGCCACCTGTCTACTTATCTGAGACAAGTAATACCATATGCTGAGAGAGTACAACGCAGCGCCTCAAGAGCCAAGATGTCTTTTCTTGCATGTTTTCCCAATTAACTGTATTCTTGGATGCCTTTTTGAAAAAAGAGTCCCTCCTGAAAACATCCCAGAGTTTGGATAAAGGAAGGAGTTTCAGGCAGTATTGGTAATTCTAAACTTGTCAAATGGGAAAGCTTCATTCCAAAACAAATGGTTTTGGGGAGGGAAACATACTGCTAGCCAAATGTCATCTTTGCTTATTCTTGATAAACCTGCTAAAATGTCTCCTAATCCTCAAAGGTTCTAAGTCATGTTGATCATCTTTTAAAAGAAGGTCACTGAATTTAGAGTGCCAAGAAGACTGTAATTCTCTGAGTGTGTGAGACCGTCCAGTAAGGCAGATCCATCTAGAGTCTGACTGTTCTCCAAACTCCAGCTGTCACTGCCTTCTTTCAAAATAAGTCAAGTTCACAGAACTCACTAGATAAGAGCTGAATTTGAACTGGGCACAACCCTAAGGCCAAAGTAAGAGCCAAGGAATACAAGAAATTAGGGAAAACTCAGTATCAGGGGATAGAAAAATTCCCTAGAATTCAGTACCACGGCAACTAGATGCCGTTCTTTCACGTGTCATACTTTTTTCTGCCCCACATCTTCTTGACTATAGACTATGCAAATGCCTCGTTCTAAAACAGAGAATCAAGATGTGTCAATGTACAGGTTGAAATTCTCAGCGTTGAATGTGATCATAATGTACATACAAAATATACCGATAAACTCAATTAAAAAAAGGAATGAAAATGTCTCATTCCTTTCTAATGTGCCATGTCTACCAAACTGGCCTGGTTCAGGTTCTGACATATTTCCTTTTTAAACCTGATCTCTTCACAAAAACCTATCACATTTCAGGGTTGGATGAGGATAAAGTCACACAATTATGGATGGTGGTATTCTCCGGGTCACATCACTGGTGACCCTGAATGCGCACGACCTGTGGCATGAGTACCTCCCTGAATTTTGTGCTAAAGGTTCCTCATTTACTATACCCTAACTCTGGTCCCGTCCCCCTTCTCAAACTTGGCACGAACTCCAATTCTGTGCAACACACATCCTTCACGGACATCACGGGAAGCATACTCATCTCCTGATGCTGACCACTTACTACCTACTGAGAGCTTTCCTTCCCAAACAGCAGTTCCTCAAACACACACTGTGGCTGTCCCTATCTGAACAGAAGTACACCGTAATCCCAGGCACCTTAGAGAAATCACCACTTAGTTTTTCTTCTCCATTACACCAAACCGTCTGTACATCATAACATTTATCACACAGTACTGTCTAACTACTTCTGTATCAGTTCCTTGAGGTAGTGGAATAGGTGCTCTCTTTCATCTGTACCCTCCCAGAAACTACTACAGTCCCTATAATATGGTACACCTTCAACAAATGTGAGCTGAACAAGTATGTACCCTGTGTGAAATATGCAGCCTTAGTCTTCCTCCTATTCTCCTTAAACAGGATTAATTTGAGAGTCCAAAAGAACAAAATGAAACTTCTAGCTATGGGAGAGGTAACTGGCCATAACATAGCTGCTAACTTTACTCTTTCACATGTACAATACACAAAATTTCTAAAACAGTGTAACTGACTGTCTTGAACATAGTTAAATCGTTTGTTAAATCATCATGGAGAAAGATGATGACGTATTCCACTTTTTGCTTGCTTTAATTAACGATAATTAAAATACCTCAGGGAGGGCCGGAGGGTTAACTCAGTGGTTCCGGCGCCTGCCTCGCAAGCGCAAGGTCCTGAGTTCGATCCCCGGTGACCACATATAATGCTGGGCGTGGAGACTCACGCCCACCAACAATCAACACCGCATACCACAATGCCGGATGTGGTGGCTCACGCCTGTCATCCCAGCACTCGGGAGGCAGAGACAAGAGGATTGCTGAGTTCGCGGCGGCTTGCCTGGGCACCACAGTGAGCTCAGGGCCAGCCTGAACTACAAAGCGAGACCCTGTCTCAAAAAGCAAAAAAAAAAAAAAAAAAAAATCTCAGGGAGTCTGTAGAATCATTTGCATAAAGTTCACCTGCCTGTTTGGAGAGCTGTTCAGTAGTGTTCTATCTCTGAGACTTAGCACGTTCTACACACAAGCTGATTCTTCCAGCTCTCTCCTTAGAAGCAAGCTTTTTGGCTCTCTGTAAAAGTGCAAAAGTTTCTTCAACTTTAGAACAGAACACCAGGGTGATGGGATAGAGAATGAACTACAGGCTTTGTGCTAAACTGTGGGTACTGGAAAAGTCTGATTTTGTGCAAGGCTGGAGACAATGGATAACAAGAGGGGACAGATTTGGGGAAGGCACAGCTGTGTGTAAGCACAGACAGGGTGGTCAGGAGGCGGAAGAAATCTACACCTATGCTGTTCACTAGCCACACAGATCTAATTAAGTTTTAGTTAGATAAAGTTAACCAAAATTTAGAAATTTAGTTATGTAGTCTCACTAGTCACATTTCAGGTGCTGGAGAGCCATATGCACCAAAGCTCATTACATTGGACAATGCAGAAACACTTCCTTGTCAGAGAAAGTTCTTCTGGGTGGAGATGGAGACAGTATGGACATGGAAACACAGCATATTTTGAGCCTTTTAGCCTAGCAAGTAAGGATGCCTATTTTTTTTTTTCTCCTAGTTGATAGTAAATACTGAATTTTCTCATCTGTCTTCTTGCAAGCCAGTCATTTCCCCCAAAGAGGAAACACTTTATGTGCTCAGGGCCAGACCCTGTCATTATAGTTTCCTCTCCAGTTAAAAGTGACGTTATCAGCTGAGAAACCCAGAGTTGGCTCATGTAAGAAATGAGAGGTGATGGATGGGCACCAAATCTGAGGGCAGTGCAAGCATGGATGTGGTGCCTGCAGTGACCCCACGGCAGAGGGAGGAGAGACAAAGCACTAAACACACAGATAAGCAAATGCTGATAGAGAATCTGGGCACAAAAGCAGGAGAACAAAGCATCAAGCCCCTCAGCTCTGGCCCCAGGTGCATTTTGCAGCTGAAGTTAAGCAGTTTCCTCTCCTCGGCTGGGGCGGCCATGCTGAAATGGAGCTGTCCCAGGCTGAAGGCTCCCATGTCAAAATGAAAAGCATCAAGCAGATCTGGCTCTTCAGCTCAAGTGATAAACTGGTACCTGGTAATTAATGAATATTTCTAAACACTTTGTTCAGGTATACTTGCACTGCAACTTAAGACATTATCTGTTTCTTGCCCTTTCCATAGATCTGTGCTCCTGGTTTAAATAAACACTAGCTAACAGATTCTGTGAGGAGACACGCAAAAATCCTACAAAGCAATCTGAAAGAGAAGCCAAGGGCATTCTTTCCCAAGCATTAGATTGGTTTCACATGAGGTGATTAGAGTCTTTCGTGCTAATTGCACTAGAAAGAACTAATTAGAAAAATCTACCATTCAGTTAATGAGAGCCGGGCCCTAACTTTCTCGGTGCTTAACTTCTCAGGTTGTAAAATGTCTCATTTTTTTTCATGCTCCCTCTGAGAAAGTTGTCACTGTGTTAAATTCCAGCAGTCAGGCTGGGCATTAACTAAGTAAGGCCTCATCCACAAAATGCCTACACAAACTAGAGTTCATAGCAGCCCCACCCATGCTTTCTCACTGCTTCTGAAGGATAAATACGATAGATCAAAGACTGTTAACTGGCAGTATGTTGAACTGGTAATGAATTCTGCCAATTTTCAACACAACCTTCTCAGTGTCTTTTATTCTAGGGTCCACTAATAATGCAGAATAAGTAACTTCACATGAAATGTTGTTACTCAGGGAAGAAGAGGGCATTAAAAAGCAATGACATCACCTGATTGAGACCATGACCCTGTCCAGGGTGGGGACACTTATCAGGAAGCTGATAAAATGAGAATAATGAAGAGAAAATAAATCAGCTTCCCTTATTATACAATAAACTCATTATACGTTCAGCATTATGTGGTACAAGTAATCAGTGGAAAAGAGGAAATGGTTATTATTAGGAAGAAGCTTTATAAAGCTTTCTTAGAAGAGTAAGTTCAGAAGGGAGTTTTGAGTTTCATGTAATATACACACCAAGCCACATTTAAAGAACACTATTAAAAAAATGTGTCAATAGCTCAAAAGTCTTCTTACATAAAAACAAAAAAGCTTTTTCAAAATGAGTTCTTGGTTCTGTTGTTAGGCACTTAGATCCTGCACACTGCAAACTTACGAATGAACTTAGTGGAAATGTAAATGTCAAAACTGGCTTTGGAATGAAATGCTAGCTATTCTCTCTGCAGATTCTTCTTTCCTTATCCCAAGGTAAAATGTTTTCAAAAGATAAGGATTCGCATATTCAAATACACTAAGGATGATGAATTGAACTTCTGCACTTCGAATCAGGAATGGGAACCGAATGCGTTTTCTCCATCACCTCTGGGAAGAGGAGATGTGAGTCTCCATGCAGGAAGGCTTTATCAGGCCTTGGGTACCGTAACTGTGCTCTTGGCTGGAAGATCATATGGGAAGTGACTTTGCTGTTCATTATCACCTCTAAGCAGAAAGGGTGACATAAGGATAAGATGCACATTCTACAATTATGTCCTTTGTTAACAATTTCAGAAAAAATTGTTATGCTAAGAGAGTAAAACAAATGGTTATAATAATAAGATTAGGGGCAGATCTGGAGATAACACTGTCTAGGTATACCTTCCTCCTTATGCACGTTTCTCTTGATATCTGTATGGCATTGTTTAAAAAGTATTTTGTACTGGCATTTGTGCTCAAATTTGTCATTTTAATGACTGAGTTATTACAAGGTGTTGCATCATGTCCCTCATACATGGATATACATTACAGATGATAAGAGGGAACAACCAGTAGCATGGTGACTAATGTGCTTAGGGTTATTCCCATTTTGCAGAAAGACATCAAGGTTTCAGGTAATGTGGGAATGAAAAGCTAAGTGATAGAAGTAGCTTTTCAATTCTAGTGAGTTTTGCCCTCTACTTCAAAGTATACCTTCTTTCCTTTCAAATATGTCTCTAGCACTCTCAAACTTCTTTAGCATAGTGTATCGGTCGATTTTTGCTTTGAACAGCTCCATATGAGTTGTATATTTGACCAGTGTGTATACATATTTTAAATTCAGCCACCATAAATCAACTAGAACTTTTGCAACTAGGTGGTAGTATCGAGACTTATGTTTTCCTTCAGAAGTTAAATTCTCACTATTGTAATGCAGAATTGAGTCGGGTTTGAACTGAATGGTTCTTCATGCCATAATTATGAAGCAACATTTATTTTATGCCAATATTTCCCATCTTGACTTTTTCATAGACCCAAAACCATTTGCTGGACCTTTTGCTGCGGTACTACTAACCATCTGACCCTTAGGACGTGAAATATTTTACTGAGTATCACACAGATTGCCAACCAAAGCATTAAAAATGCGAATCATTAATCCTGTACTTTTTTTTTTTTTTGAGACAGGGTCTCGCTTTTGTAGTTCAGGCTGGCCCTGGGCTCACTATGTAGCCCAGGCAAGCCTCAAACTCAGCAATCCTCCTGTCTCTGCCTCCCGAGTGCTGGGATTACAGGCATGAGCCACCATGCCCAGCACTATGGTATGTGGTATGTGGTATATGGTACTGATTGCTGGTGGGCATGAGTCTCCACACCCAGCATTGTATGTGGTTACCGGGGATCGAACTCAGGACCTTGCGCTTGTGAGGCAGGTGCTGGAACCACTGAGCTAACCCTCCAGCCCCCTGTACATTATTTTTAGTAATCTAGAAGTTTTGATCTTTTCACAGCAACAAGGAGCAAGACCTAACAGTATTCGACAGTATTGCTAATGCATCTCTTCATTTTCATTAATGCATAGTGTTTATTAATACAATAGGTGGCCTGGAAGTGAAGAGAGATACAAATGCTACACAATACTTGAAACAGGTTATTGGAAGAGAAAAAAATCAGACTGTAGCTACTAAACTGAGTAAATCGGTTTTGGTTTTGAAAAACCAAAACCCATGATGGCACCACCCATGTCCCTGTCAAATTGATGTAGAGGAAGAAACAAACTTTTATATTATTATAGTTAGATAATAAGTACTTATAAGAGAACTTTAACACAATTCAAAGATTTAATGTTCAGAACATTGTATCTGTTTTTAAATACGGGAAGTAAGAAACAGATGAAAAGAGATGGGTTAGCTGAACAGCCTGGTAGAGTAAAGTGACAAAACAAAAAAGCGAAAGTAAGAAAAGGGCTTTACTTTATCTGACAGGTATGTTCCAGGAAGCGTGTGACATCTCCACATGGCAGACACAGCAGACACAGGGATGAGGAGCGTCACATGGCTGAGAGACATCACTGACTTTCCTCTCTGTTCATCATTGAATTTCTTCAGCACTTCAACTGAAAAGACTAAAACAATCACCTTTCTTTGGAACGCTTTGGGATCTCAGGTAGAAGCCACAACAGCAACTATGCAATTCAGGGAACCTTTCCACTAATTTTTCCAACAATTTCATAACTTTTAACGAGAAATCTTTTACCCCTATGTCAAATTCCATAAAAGAGTCTATGCTATCTGTAGTGTAGGCTGTGTCTAAACATCAAGCACGACCACGATACCCTTTAATAGTTAATCCTTCAACATGTAATTAGGCATTCACATGACAATCAAAACCATGACTATATTTCATGTTTGCCTTCCCTTTCAAGCCCTCTACTAGAGGGGCACTTACTCTGTCAAATCTGCTATAGTAATCAAAACATTGAAATTACTTCTTTCCACACTAAATATACTGGAACTGGTTGTTTGATTAAATGTAGAGCAGAGAGTGCAATTTGCTAAATTACAAGTATTCTGAACATGTAAATATAGTTTAATTACTGCAATTAAAGAAGATTACTGGAGATTGGCAGATGGGAATGTAATGCTGTTTTAATTAGAGTTTTTAATGCACTGTAACATAAGCATAATATTAACCCTTTATCTAAAAGAGGTAGCTGGTCTTTGAAAAATTAGTATTTAAAAATGTATTAGAGCTAGTGTTTTATAACAAGGCTTAGATTGGGTCACACTATACTGGAATTCTATTATGGAGGAGAACCATCGCATCCAAGGACAGTAAACTGAGGCACAGACCAAATGTGGCGATGACATACAACACTGGTGTCTCAACTGTATAGACAAATGTGCACACAGTGTGCACAAGTTGTGCACACAGAGAGACACATATCACATGGGCTATGTTTTCATGAATATTGAGCTAGTTCAGCTGTACAGCTCTTGTGTAGCACTGCAAGGCTCTGAGTTTAATCACTAGATCCTCCAGAAAAGTTTTAGTTTTTCAAAAGCAGGATACTGCCACAGTGTCAAAGACTGAAGGGACTGCCATGTCATGGAAGACTTCACAGAGCCCTGTCTAGCAAACACACAAAGAAGAAAAGTGTTTCAAAATGTATGTTCACAACGTGCATTTATTCTCCTGTCCGGCATAAATGCAGCACTCTACAGAGGGAGGTTAGTTTATTATTATTCACCCTCCCGAACAGTATACGCTGTGTAACACTAATATTCCAGAACATGTAAGAAGCAATCTTTGTCATCTTGAAAGCTATCACTTGCAACATTTTATCCATTTAAGTCAATAGCCTATTAGAAATTCTAATTGAAAGTTCAATAGTCAGCTTGGAGCCTTACAATAGAGGTTGCCTTTTGGAAAGCCATTTAAAGTCTTAATCTCTTTATCATTTGGTATTTTGAAGCCTAACTTTGTTCTTGTTAGGCAGATCAATGGCATTAATTTACAAAATGGGGGAAAATGTCACCCTTCATCCTTTAAGTCTCAGCTCAGGGAAGAGCAGCATAAGCGAACCTGATCACTGCTTTCCCACATTAGCAGCAAATGGTGCCATGGGAGGCTTGACCTACAAATTTTAATTACTGCATGAAAAATTCAGTTCCAGGAGATGAAGGGAGACTTGAGAAAAAGCAGGAGTCCACCCTGTGTATGTCTGCTGAGTTTTAAATCTTCCAAGGCTAGATTTCTGAGTCAGTAGCAGACACTCCAGTCAATGAAAGAGGTTTACTAGGTGGGCGTATAAAAAGCTACAAACATAAGAACAAACCACGGCTGATGTAGAAGACATAAGGCCAATAAGTAAATGAAAGGAAAAGTAGTGCAGAAAATATATTTTGTTGAGTAAGTGTCTGGATGGGTCATATGTGTATCTAGTAATTGACAAAAAGTTATTACGAAGCTAAGAGTCAAGAGTTACCACCTGTGCAAAAATCAGAGTGGCTGCGTAGATTCACAGCTCTGCCTCTGCGAAAGAAAATACTGTTAGCAAAATGAGTACTCAGTGGAAGAATGAACTTCACCGAGTAACCAGATCCTGAGAATGAACACAGGACGGCTCATGTGTGGGGCTGAGTCAGTCAGTCCGTGGGCCCTGTGAAGCTGAGAGTGGTAAGCAGTGAACTTCCGCAGAGGGAGCCAGGCCAAGGGAGGAAGCCTCTGTACGCAAGGAGACAAACCAAGCAACTGTCAAGGCCTGTGTCTAGATGCCCCCAAAGCCTCCTGCGGTCACGGGGGTGCTCCTCAGAGGTGAAGGATCTGCAGTGTGTGACACTGGGGCCAGGGGTTTGCGATGATTAAGCCAGAGCACTGACTGCTCTGGCATCGTTCTGGGTGGGGTGGAGAATGCCCCACCTGCCTGCTTGCCAGGACCTGTCTCTCTTCTGCGACGCCCCTCTTCCACGCCACCCTGCCTGGGAGCCCCAGCAACTATGGACTAAGACCTTGACAGACTATGAGCCAAATGAACCTTTCCCCCTTTTACTGTGGGTGTCAGGTATTTTATCTTAGCAATGACAAAAGTAACTAAGACAGCAACCATCAGTGACCCCTTATGTGGGCAAAGCCAATGACAGAAAATCCATGTGGTGATCCCTATGAGATTTGGAACACTCCTTTAACACACGTATATGCACTTTAAAAGAGAAATATTACACTGGATCTCCTGTGACAGAAACACCTGAAATGAGCATGAGCTACATGGGTGGCTTTTACTTTAGTTTGGATACTTTTGCTTTATTGTTCAGTGTTATAATTTTTTTTTTTTTTTGAGACAGGGTCTTGCTTTGTAGTTCAGGTTGGCCCTGAGCTCACTATGTAGCCCAGACAAGCCTTGAACTCAGCAATCCTCATGTTTCTGCCTCCCGAGTGCTGGGATTACAGGCATGAGAAACCACGCCCGGCCCTGTGGTATGTGGTGTTGATTGCTGGAGGGCATGAGTCTCCAGGCCCAGCATTGTATGTGGTTACTGGGATCAAACTCAGGGCCTTGCAATTGTGAGGCAGGTGCCAGAACCACTGAGCTAAATCTCCAGCCCTAGTGTTATAATTTTTAAAATATCTAATATGTATGGCACTCCAAAAAAGAAAAAAAATATGCATATTTTGAGTAGAAAAGACTGCAAATCATTTTAGAAAGAAACTTCTGTTATTTTACATGAAAGATCACCACATTACTTGCTCCTCAAATTTGGACTATGTAGTTTTTTACTTTCTTTTGGTACTAGGGTCAACCCTTGGGCACTGTACAATGTAGCTCTATTCTTAGACCATCTTTATTTTGAGATCACGCCTCAATAAATTTTCTTGGTGTGTTTTAAACTTGTGATTCTTCTGCCTCAGCCTTTCTCAGTGTTGGGGTAGTGTGCGCTACCTTTCTTGGCTGGTCTTTTTAAAAAATTAGTCACTTATTTACTTCAGATGCTTGCTGCAATTAAAGAATTGTGTTAACTGTCAGGTCTTGGTTAATCACTTTACATAACCATACTCAATTTAACTGTGGAAGTGTTTATGCATAATGGCGTACAGGGACTGGCACTGCGTCATGCACAATTGGCTTCTTCATTAACACTGTTTGATAATGGTGATAAGGAAAAAGTGGCTTTGTGACAATGAATGTGCACACTTTCCATGCAGCCATACTTACTGTTGCCTGAAACACAGAAGTCAAATAGCTTTCTGATGACTGAATCACATTCATCTTTTCATTTCTGATCTCTGTAGATCTTTAAGCTCTTATCCAAGAGATGTTTCATTGTCACCCCCTGACACCGACAGCTGGAATTCTGTGATAAAGTACCCTAATGAAAAAGCCATTAGCATTTGTACCAGGTGCTCCTGGGCTTCTCTGCCTATGCACTTGGGTTAATAGTATGCTGGAAGGTCTCTAGAAAGGACAGAGGCTCTGGTTAAAAGGCTAAGTACACACATCCTGGCTCTACCTGGCCGCTGACACAGACAGGCTGGTCCTTAGGTCATGGTCTGCTACTGGGGGGGTGGGGGAGTAGAATCCCTTAAAATGGCTAGCTTTGGGAGGCAAGGACTGGCTAAAACAAGAGGAAAGGAGAGAAGCAGCCATTCCTAGGATTAGGCCAGATATGGAATTCAGAAAGACAGGGGCTTCAGCACCCCTACTGAAGGCCAGCTTCTAGCAGATCCAGGACCCATGCTCCGTTGAATTGCAGGAAAGGGCTGAGACACATCTTAGGAAACTTAATGCCACAAAGATGGAGAAGGGGCATGTTCGCCATAATGATGTCTGAGGCAGCAGTAAGTCAGCTTCCCTGAAGTGTGGTATTTTCAAAGCCCACACATCATAACAGCTTTGAATTCTGAGACGCCTAAATAGGAAACCCCTGAGGTTCCATCTGCTGCCTGAGAAGGACATCTGAGGTACCAAGCTGCTGTCTAGAAGAGGGCTGGCAGCAATCTCAGGAGCCCTGGCCCAGGAGTTAGGATGTGCCGTTCATTCTTCCCTCCAGTCTCATTCACAGCCCTGACACTAGCTGTTGGCTGGCAACCATGTCTGCCTTTGTGCATAACTGGCAATGAAGCCAAAAAAGAGTTGGCTCACTTCTTAATTTTGTGTTTTTTATTATTAAATTTAAAAGTCACAGGATTCATCAGACGGTATCAAAGAAATCCATCATTTTCTTTGTTTTACATGACACTTGCCTACCAAAATTGAAAGAAGCGATTGTTAGAGGAATATGAAAGTAACATAAGTGGAGACACAGAAATAGAAAACGATGCAGAGAAAAGCCATTCATCCTATCTGGAGTGGGTTCGGGGCAAATAAAGTGAGTAAATACAGGGAGTCTGGCAGCAAAGGTCATCCTTTCTCCAGCCTCTGCCATCGCACACCCAGAACCTTCCCTCTCGAGCCTGCTGTTTGGTTTTCTGCCCTCCTTCATGGACTCATGCTGTGCACTCGTTTCTACAGATGCCAGTGGTGTTTCTACCCTGTACGTTAGCGGTTTACTTTCCCAGAATCCAGATTTCCATGCATAAGTAGCTGTCCTGGTTCTTTCAAATTAGTGTGTCATTACAAGATATAATAGCTTTATTCACATTGAGGAACTGGCACATAAATGTAACACCGGGATCATTTTTCAATCCCTTCACCTCTTCCTGCCCTCATCCTTCTCTCCGATCTACCCCATCTTCAAAGAGTCTGTCTTTTTGTTCTCTACCATCTCCACTCTGTTTTACTCTTTGATTTATTTCTATGTTAGATATTTCTATGTTAGATACGTTCTGTTTGACTTACAGTCTCAAATTTCATCCATTTTCCTGAAAATGACAGATTTCATTCTTTCAGGCTGAATAATACTCCATCGTGTGTGTGTGTGTGTGTGTGTGTGTGTGTGTGTGCCACATTTCCTTTATTCATTCATCTGCTGATGGGCATCTAGGCTGTTTCCCAGGTTCAGCTCTTGTGAATTGTGTCACCATAAACATGAGGATGTGTATTTCACTACAGAATGATGTCTTCAGACTCCTGAGAAGACACACAGGAGAGGTATAGCTGAGTCAAGAGGAACTGATCTTACAAGTTCCTGAGGGCTCTTCCTGCTGATCCCACCTTAGCTGAACTAGTTTACATTCCTGCTTTTTAAGATTCTATCCTTCATGTGCCCCCTTCAAATGATGAATGAGAAGCATTTGACAAAATCCAACATATATTCACAGGATTGCTCAGTAAACTAGGACTAAAAAGGACCCTCCTCAACATAATAAAAATATTATGAAAACCCACAGCTAGCACTGTATTCAATAGCAAATCCATTGGGCTTTTCTCTCTCAGAACACAGAGATGCTTACTCTACTGAGTCAACATTGTGCTGCAAGATCTAGTCAGAGCAATTAAGCAAGAAAAAGAAATAAGCAACTCCATTTGTAGATGATATTATTCTATGTACAGGAAACCCAGAACTAATTAAAGAGATTCAACAAAGTTACAAGTTTAAAGATCAACATTCCTAAATCAGCTATATCTCTTCATATCAGTAACAACAACCGAAAAGGGAAATTAAGAAAATAATTCAGTTTACAATGGTATTCAAAAGGCAAAAAATACTCTGGAAATGATTTCACCAAGGAAATCAAGTCTTTCACCAAGGAAAGACTTATGTGCCAAAAACTGTAAAATAAACATTGATGAAAAAAAAAAAACAAAGACCAAAACAAATAGGTTACAAGATTTAATGCTTTTAATATGTCAATAATACCTTCAGTAGCCTACAGACTCAATGTAATTCTTCTTAAAATTCTAATACTCCTGAAAAACCCAAATAGTTTTGAAAAAGGACAATGTTCACTTTTTCTGATTTGAAAACCACAAAGTTGTAGAAATCAAAGCAGTGTGGTACTGGCATATGGGCAAACAAATACAAAGGGATGGGATGGAAATTTCGGAAATAAATGTGTATGTCTCTGGCCACATGATTCTGGATAAGGATCTCTAGACCATCCAGTGAAGGACTCATCTCTTTGCAAACTGTGCTACAACAAAGTAGCACATCCCAAAGACAGATGTTGAATCTCTACCTCCTGTCATATAAGAAAAATAATTTGAAATAAATCAAAACCTTAAATATCAGAGCTAAACTTATGAGGCTGTTAAAACACAGGCACAAATACTATAGCAATGGAGTCTCAGACATGGAATCAAAGCTGTGAGCAACAAAAGAAGAAACAGACTGATTTTGCTATGTTTTGAATGCGTCCTCTGAAATTCATATTGAAACATGACCTCTAATTCAGTGGTATTAAGAGCTACAGACTTTGGGAGGTGGTTAGATACAAGAATTTGGGCTTTGCAAATGGGATCAATCCCTGTAAATGAGGCTTCATTGGCTAGGCCTGGTGGCACAGATCTATAATCCCAGCATGCTGAGAGGCTGTGGCAGGATGCTCATATGTTGGAGCCCAGCTTTGGCAACTTAATGAGACCCTATCTCAAAATAAAATAAAAAAAAACTTAAAAGGAATGGGATGTAGCTCAGTACAAAGGCCTTGGGTTCAATATCCAGTACTGAGGTTGGGGTGGAGGATATCCATTGTATTTGTTTCCTTATCTAAAAAGTATTCAGTCCTTTAGAGTTAACAGTATAGGACTATTTTTCAAAGTTCTATATTTTAGAAGGTCTTGCAGTCTGATTTGTGAAAAAAGAATGCTAGAGCAGAGTTTATCTCTGTCATCATGGTACTGAGGTACTAAGTAGAAGCACTGCATAATTCTGCGGGTGGAACCAGGAATCTGTGGATCTAATGATGGGGCTCAGAGACCTTTGCTTAGTGTTTGCAAAGCACTAGAGAGGACCACACATGCATCCACCCTTGCTGTGAGGACCCGGCACAAACTGGCATCCTTGTTTTAGGTTGCAAAGGTGTCAGAATAGTCATCCCAGTTGATGACCACATGAACCTGAATTGTAATGAAAAGAACGAGAATGACAGATTGTACATGATAAATGCAGTTCAGTCAACAAAATATCATGCCAATAGTCAGTCGAAAGGTGTCTGGGGACGAGAAGAGATTCTTGCAAGAAGAAAGCTTAGAGCAAACTATACCTCTATTGGATTTTTTTTTAAAGTACACAAATCCATGGATTATAAGGGGATGAATGCTGTACATCTTATTTTGAAAGAAGAATCTCAAATGAAGATTCACAGTTAGCAGAAGAATTTTTGGGAAAAAAGTCCCATGTTACCTTCTGCCACCTTCCTAAATACACTGATGCCTTCCACGTGAGAAGTGTTACTACCATGGCAATTTTCTTTGCAAGAACAAATTTCTACAATGCCACATATGAAGAATGTTTTTCATTTCTTTTTCCACCATGTGTTCATGCAGAAGGCTGAAAACTCATGCAGAAGGCTGACAGGTACTTGTAGAGGAGCAGCTCCCAAACTTAATCTAGAGGGCATCTAGACAGGCAGGGCAAAGCAGTATCATACTTCCAGAAGGCAGGAAAATATAGGGTTGAGATACACAAGGCTCCCGTTGGAAGCCCATGAATGTCTGATCATCCTAAAAACTGAGCAAGGAGGTGGCATTTCATGGCCACTACCCCTCGTGACTGTCTTTTGTTACATAAACTCTTTGAAGATGGGACTTTTTTTTTTTTTTTTTTTTTTGAGACTGGGTCTCGCTTTCTAGTTCAGGCTGGCCCTGAGCTCACTATGTAGCCCAGGCAAGACTCGAATTCAGCAATCCTCCTGTCTCCGCCTCCCGAGTGCTGGGATTACAGGCATGAGCCAGCATGCCCAGCACTGTGGTATGTGGTATTGATTGCTGGTGGGTGTGACTTTCCACGCCCAGCACTGTATGTGGTCACCAGGGATCGAACTCAGGACCTTGCGCTTGCGAGGCAGGTGCTGTAACCACTGAGCTAAATCTCCGGCCCGAAGATGGGAATGTTTAAAGGTCTGAAGAAACATGCTAATGGGACTTGAGGACATAGTCTCTTCATCGCCTCTGCTCGGCAAGCATATTCAGTATATGTCTGGGGAGAGAAATTCCAAAGAAATGCCTGAAGAAATAACTCACAATAGGTAAGGACTCTTAGAAGAGACCATGTAAATGAGAGGGGGGCCCCACAAAGCATGGAAGCTGGGCCTCATCCTCCCCTAGCCAGCTTGAGGTACCCAGACAATCGCGAGGCTCCCGATCTAGTCATTTCCTTTGCATCCCTGTGAGCCAGAAGTCACTGAGGAGTTGGTTTCGAAGAAAGAGGGAATGAGATGAAGCAGGGTTGAAGCGATTGTCCAGAGGAGTCTCACGATGGTGCTGCAGGTGTGTGCATGGGTGTAATGGGGAACTTCAGACCAAGGGAGCCTGAACACGGTGGGGCACATTAGGTGGCAAAGGTAGACTAAGAGGGTCCCTTGGGGCAGTGGACATGGCCTCTCAGTCTCTGAAGAGAAAGGCCGGAAAGACCCAGAAGACAGGAAAGCAGCAGTCAGATCCCTCCAGGGGCAGTGAGAGGCGATCGTAAAGCTCTGGGAGGGCACACTGGCCACCTCTGGGGAATTTCCCACAAAGACCCTTCCACAGACAGAGGTGTTCATGCTGGGGCTGTGACGGCATCACTAGGCCCAGCCTGTTGTGCTGACCTTAAGACTGGGGCCCCCACCAGCAGGGCAGAAAGAAAAGGCTGAAGGCTCTGTGACCAAGTGGATCAAACACAAAACCTGTGCAAAATGAAGTCACTAGCGGAGAAGCTTCAAAGCTGATGCCCAAGGTGCAGATGGAGGCAGGCAGGTGGCTGGGCCGGCAGGGCTCAGAGTGGGGTGCCTTGCTCTGCCTGACTGGTTCACTAGTGCAGCAGCTTGACAAGCCTCCTCACCTCTTCCTGTTCCCTTTCCCGGGTGGGTCCTGGTTCTCTGAACTTGTCTTTGTGCCAAACAAGGTATTGGGCCAAACAGCAATTCCCTTGCGGGAGGCAGGGGTGACACATTGATGTCTGGGACTCTCATTTCTGAGTCGAATTTCTCAGGCTCTAATTGGGAGAGGGTGGGCGTTACACTGTTCTATTCTCAGTCACCCTTAGCACTTTTGCCACTGTACTTTCTGAACATACTCTCCATGAATTTGCCATGGCCTTCCATTTTGTCATTTGACCCAGGTAAATAGCAGTCATATCTGCCCACCACTCTTCCTAAGGATTCCTATGCTTGGTGAGAGTGACTTTCAAACTTCACAGTTTTATATGAGAATAATATTTTAACGAATTTCTTATGTCAGGATCCAGTGTAGAAACCAGATCAAAGGAGGCTGGTCTGCATGTCTGGCAGTGAGGACAGAGAATACTCATGTGTCTGTGTTCTGCTCTCTCTTAACCGTCCGCTGCCCCAGGAGTCGCTTAGCACGGAACAAAGACCTGCTCTGTAATGACACACAGGGCTCCTGGGCCCTCGGCTCACTTTCCTTAACGGTGGTTTTTCCACTGGGCCTTATTGCTACTCTGGGAAATGGGAGGCGGAGCCCAGCTGGGACTGTGGGCCATTTCAGCTCTAACACTCAAATTCTTCCTGAGCAAGGGGACAGAACATACAAGATAAAAGTAACTGAGAAGTACGTACACAGGGATCACATCATGCGAGTCCCTTCGAAGAGCAAGGTGCTGTCTCTACACTGTTCCTCAGGAAGGCACCCTCACCCCTCATCCAGCCACCTTCCTGGCAAGTTCCACCGCAGAGATGGACTCCCATTCTGACACCACACACGTCAGTAACTTTCACAGACAATACACACAGGACCAGGGAACCCTGCAGCAAAGCAGTTATTTATTCTCAATAAACTCAAAAGTGTTTTCAGTGACAGTTCCATAAGAGGTTTGTTCCCATACAGGAATTTGGTCAGCATCCTTCTGTAGTACTGATTGTGAAACATTCATTAGACCCAAAACCCTCATTTGCTTAGAGTCAATGTAAATCTTTCTAATTTGACCCCACCCAGAAGCCAAATTTTCTGACAGAATTTTCTGAGACTGGCTAGTTTCATAACGTGTGCTCTCATCATCACTCTGGGAGGTCGTACCTAAGGAAGCCAAGCTTCTCCCCTTGGTTCCCAGATGAACCAAGGTATCAACAAATGGCCCTGCTCTAGAGGTGGGGGGGGGCACAGCCACCTTTATTCCTCTCCTTCTGTTTGTATACTATAACTGTAGAATTTTCCTATTTGAAGCACATTCCCCCTCTTATATTTTTGGGTTAGAAATGGTGGTAGAGATTCTAAATTTGTCTTACTGAATCACCTATATGTAATTTGGAAAGTGGGTGGTTGTAACTCTGTCAACAGGACATGTTCAATCACATCGTGGAACCATTTTTCCTCAGAAGGCATTACCATCTGGTCTATGCAGTTAAATAGGCACAGCTACGTGATAGTATAGCTAATGAAATTAAATGTGGCACAAATATATACATGGCACACAGAATTCACATTTATCTCTTTAAATGGATTTTCCTTGTTGAAAAATAAAACATGTGGATTGCAAGACCAAGATGGTGGCATGGTCTGCTGCCTTTCTCCTTTTTACAACAACATAAGTGCTTATTCAATTCACATGTAGGCATTTCCTCTTTAGAACACCACACTGCCCTCTTTTCAACGTGCCTGCACATGCTGCAAACCCTTCAGCAGCCTACGTTTCTCTCTGAGAGCCCTGTTTCCTCAGTTGGCCCTGGGGTCACTCAAAGCTTATGGCTAATGTAGCTGACCATGACTCCAAATTCACAGATATTCTTACTCCAGTCCTTTCAAACTTTCTAATTCCACTTCATGGGCACATAAGGCTTAAACCAGAGCACACTTATAAGCACTTACTTCTGTCTACCATCCGTGTCCTTTCTTCTCATTTCCTATCTTGGTCTTGGAGTTGGGTTGTAGATTGGCCTCACTTGCAAATCGTAGTCTCCTTGTCTGAGCCAATGTTAGATCTTTAGAACTAAACTATCTCGGCTCCACCATCACATATGTCTGGACATCTTTTTGTTTCTTTCACCTCTTTATTTCAATCTTCTTAGAAAAATAGCACCCCAATTCCTCTCATTTCAACTTCTGTAGAAATGACTCCCAGGCAGTAGGAGGGGAGATATTGATGGGGGAGATGTGTCCCTGTGTGGAATATGAGTTTGGGATCATATCAAAGGAAGACAATCTATGTAAAGTACATAGCCTGGAAGGATGAAGGAAATTATAGCTTCACGCCATGATTTGAGCTCTGGAGGCAAGTGGAATCTGAGTTTACTATTATCTACCCACAGACTACTTCTCACAGATGCTTACTATGATGAAGTATCCATCCTTACAGGTGTGTTCCTGGAACCACAATGTACACAGTGCCTCAGCCTGCATGGGTGTGCAAGCCAGGATGGTGTGCACAGTCTATGTTTTCCTAGGAGACACGGCAATCTGTTTGAATCCATCTCACTACTGGCACCCCTACTGGCACTGCATCGTGCCACTTTCTTTGACCCATCTGTACTGCAATATAACCTATGCTTAATAAACATGTCTATGGGAAGTGGTGGTACACACCTCTAACACCAGCACACTGGGATGCTGAAGCAGGAAAGCCGAAGTTTGAGCTCATCTCTGGCAATGTAGTGAGACCCTATCTCAAAAAAAATAAGAAACAGCCTGTATACATAACTCAGTACAAAGCTACTGGGTTCAATCCCTAGTACCACAAACACAAAAAAGTGACCATGTAGACTTCTTAATTTAAGACTTTTCAAACACTAATGATAGCTAACATTTACTCTGTGCTCAGCAAGTGGAGGGTCAGGTCTAAGTGTTTTGCATCCCCCTGTTAGTCCTTTTAATAATCCCATGAGTCAGTCTATTAATTTATTCTTTGCAAGGATGAAGAATCCTCTGGAAGGATCCAACAGCCTGCCTGACTCTGGAGCCTTGAACAGCTTGGCTAGAATGCCTCTCTCAATAAAATGACTCCTAAAAAACTTCGACATCTCCCTTGCTCTGTTCTCTTCTATCCTATTCCACTCCACCTCACCCTACTCTATCCTCTTCTTTGGTGTTTGAGATTGAATCTTGGGCCTTATGCATGCTAAGCACACACTCTACACCCCCAGACTTCTCATTTACATTCTAATAGATATTTACCAGTACAAAGGTCACACAATTGAAACAACACCATACTTTACTTCAAATAGGCATTCAGTTAGTACCAACAAAGCCATCTTTCTGCAAACACTCTTGCTTGAATAGAAGACTAACAGGCAGTGACTGCCCTTCACATAGCATATGGGGGCTACCAAGTAAATAGCCAAAACATGATAAAAAGTGCCTAAAAATGATAAAACAACACAATAAAGTCCCTACTGATAGTACAGACGAATGTGCTTCCATCTCACCCACTAAACTGTTTCATCCAATACATCTGGAAAAAGCAGCAATTGGCCAATTCAAAATACACTTCATTTTATCAAAAATTTGTTGGTAGGGCCGGAGATTTATCTCAGTGGTTCCAGCACCTGCCTTGCAAGTGCAAGGTGCTGAGTTCGATTCCCAGTAACCCAGTAACATACAATGCTGGGCATGGTGAATCAAGCCCACCAGCAATCAATACCACATACCACAGTGCTGGGCGTGGTGGCTCATCCCTGTAATCCCAGCACTCCGGAGGCAGAGGCAGGAGGATTGCTGAGTTTGAGACTCGCCTGGGCTACACAGGGAGCTCAGGGCCAGTGTGAACTACAAAGTGAGACCCTGTCTCAAAAAAAAAAATGTCTTTGCACTCCTTTATAAATGTGCTAAAATGTATATGAAAATTATCCCTACAAAGTTGTATTTTTTCTTAAACAAGAAAAGAAAAAAAATAGCTCTAAATTCAGGAAAAGATTAATCAGGTAATGGACAGTTAGGCTGGTCTGGTAAGTCTTTTGGTAAAGTGAAAAAGTTAAAATAAGATAACAAAATGAGAGCTGAAGATCAATTCACTCTCCAAATATCTTTTTGAATTTTCTAGTTATTGAATGCTCACTCAACTTAGGGAATTAAAATGCTAAATATAAAATAATTTCATTTCTCCCACATGTACTAACCATGTAAGTTTTCTAAGGTTCATGGAAACTGCATTTTCATAAAGAGTCTGGAAAACCATTTCATTACAATAAGGTTCATGAACAATAGGGCAAAAATGGCACAGGGAGTCAAACATCATAACAAATTTTATCCTACACATTTCTGGATTTGGAAGTGTCAGATTTGGTCACTATAGTTAGAAATACTTTTTTTTTTATTTTTATGAAACAAAACCCTAAAGTGCTCAAACTGCCAAAACAATTTATCAGAATGAAACCAGAAATTTTGAAAATGAAATAGACTAAAAAAGAGGAATATATATGCTTCCTTGCTCTTTATTTACAAGTATTTGAAGAAATACTGCTTCTGTTATATCTAAGTGAAACCAACATGATTCTAACAAGCAGGCTAAAACCCCCAAATGATCAAGGAAAAAAATCTGTCACAAAGCTATTCTAACATGAGAATATGTCGGGATGCTTAGCAGAGTGATCTATAAGAAAGGGGGCACCAGTGTAAACAGTAACAGCACTTACACTACCGTAGGCTTTATATCCCTGCTGTAACCACAGTACCTTCCACCAGGGGTAACTTCTTCATTCCTCCATTTCTTCGCCTCTCAAATGGACTCACACTACCTGTCTCCCAAAGACGTGAAGATTTAAACTCGCAGATATGGATAAAACATCTGGACTCGTACTTGTTATCTAGTCATCAATATGGAATGGCATCATGGAGTTAAGATGCACTAGAAAGGATCTAAATTAAGGCAACTCTTGTGAGGTGTTTGCTACTGCTGTCTCCACTTGACTGTATTCACTGTCAGTATCTGTATCCTTGTCGTCGCCTCCTCAGGGCTGGTGGAGATGGAGAGGCCAGAGCTAGACCTCACCGCCCAGCTCCCCTCTCCCATCAGTGTCGTGAGATTCCAAACTGGCCTCTCCACCTCCCCCACTAGCATCTCCAGGGGAGTCATGGGCCCCCACATGCTGTCTTTGCTCCACAGTTACCACGTCCTCTTCCCTATTTCTTCCAGTGTCCACTGTCTCTGCCCTGCCTAATACTGCACAATACCAAGAGCAGCAAGGGCTGTGTCTTTTTTTATTCACACTGGTATACTTCACTTAGTAGGCAGCCAATAAATGTTTGCTAAGTGCATAAAATTAGTGAGCTCTTTGGATCTCAGTTCAGATAATCTGTCCTCATGATCTAAAATAAAGACATACATAGTGGAGAGTATGAATTTTACACAAATTCATTGTCAGACAGTGACACTGTCTTTTGGAAACTAATTTTTTTTTTTTGAGACAGGGTCTCACTTTGTAGTTCAGGCTGGCCCTGAGCTCACTATGTAGCCCAGGCAAGCCTCGAACTCAGCAGTCCTCCTGCCTCTGCCTCCCAAGTGCTGGGATTACAGGCGTGAGCCACCACGCCTGGCTGGAAACTAATTTTTATTACAAATATGAAAGTGGTCAGAATGACCATACCCAGGTTTGCAAACGGCATGAATCTTCCTTCTCCATGTAAATGCAGCAGCGTAGAAGTGAGGTGGAACTAAGAGCAGAAAGCTGTTTTCTGTACCACTGGCTTCCTGGGGATGATACTGCAATGACTTCTACAGCTTATGCTTCGAGCAGCAGTTCACCAAAATGAAAGTATGAGCAGGGTGGAGATTTTAACACTGTTCAGCAGTGGAGGAAGATAAAATGAAACACACTGTATTCCTGACTTGTATTAACTCTACATTCATCTAAGGTTAAAGTGTGGCAGAACAATAGTACACGAAGCATAGCTGGGCAGTCTCTTTCTTTTTCTTTTTTGTGGTACCAGGGATTGAACTCAGGATACTGTGCTTGTCAGACAGGTGTGGCACCACTAGGCTACATCCCTGGCCCTACCTTAGGATGTCTTAATGAGCAATTTAGGATAATTTGGCCTATGGATTGATGAGAGTTCACTTTTTATGTGTTCATTCATTTACTTTTTCTTCTGTTGGGCTTCCTTTGCAAAATGCAAGCTCCATTAGGGTGATTTTTTTAAAAGCTAGTTACTTTAAGTAGATATAAGTATGTGATAAAGACATTCCAACATATTTTTTTTTAAGGTAGGGTCTTGCTTTTGTAGTTCAGGCTGGCCCTGACCTCTCTATGTAGCCCAGACTAGCCTCGAACTCACAGCCATGCCCAGCATTGGGTTATGTGGTACTAACTGCTGGTGGGCATGAGTCACCATGGCTGGTATTGTTGTATGTGTTTACAGGGAATTGAACCAGGGACCTTGCACTTGCTAGGCAGGCACAGAACCACTGAGCTAAATCTCCAGCCCCAATGAAACATAATTTATGAATGATTTTTTCTGTGTAGCTCTTTTGAAAGCCTTCTTTAAATCAGTTCATTCAATAGACTTTCATTCCTAAAGCGCTGGGAGTTCTAGGCCCTGGGGAAACCAGAAAGAATTACGACAGAAAACATATGTCTCCCGAGCGTGGCAGATACCTCTTTTGTTTTGACTAAAACTTCCACAACAGTAAACACAGGAGAGATGTAGTGAGTGCTTTTGAATGTTCACAGGTGTTTCTGACTCCCATTACTTTTCTCTGTTTCATCACAGTAAATCCTATTTCTTGATGAGTTTGAAAGTATTTATTTTTAAAAACATACCCTAGGCCGAGAAACTCCTAGGGAGAGAGAGTGGGTCAGGTATTAACATTTCTGCTCTGCATCCTCACCCATCTCCTTCCATTAAAACAGAGGAGCACATCCAGGGAGCATTGCCTTCGGTGGGGCCCTACCGACCTGCCCTCACTCCAAGCCCTTGATTTGTCTAAATAACACAGAGTCTAGAGATGACAGCTATCTTCTGTCCAGCAGACACCAGTAAAGGGATCAGTTAGGCCTAGATATTCTTTTCCACATAACTTGACGCATCTTTTTTTTTCCATTTTATTATATCCAACCAGGTTTTATTTATTTAAAGGAAGAAATGTTTTGAAAAACTTAAATGAACCTCTTAGTGGACACTTGTTCTATAAATCTTTAAAAGGCTAGGTTATTCCTTGCAAACTACTTTTACAAGGCCCTTCTATCTTGCTTGAAAAGGGAAAGGACCTAACATACTCACTTTCTACCTCAGCAGCACCAAAGTGGCATCAACAGGCTGGGTGCATCTTAATACAGAATAAGCACAAACTTCAAAATCAAACGGCAGGCACCTAATGCATCAGTTTTGCTGAGAGGACAATGGCAGTAAAGTGTTTTGATGGGAAATGGGGGCTCTGTCTCCACTCTTGCAACATTTAGCTGTACAGGACCTTCTGACATTCAGGAGCCCTCCTCAACCTCCCCGCATGCAGGCAGCCTGACACCATCAGAATGCCTTATCCTTGCTTTGTGTTGTTGATACCCAGACAGTTGGGAAGAACACACAGTTCCCCTGCTCTAAAAATTGACAACCTAGGGCAGAAAGCTGTGGTGGAGATGATACATTTGTCTGGAAAACCACTACAGTCTAAAAGTGCAGCCAACCCCCCATGATAGGTTAATAAGCCTTTCCCTCCAAGGCATAACCTCATTGCTTTGAAGCTGTGAAATGTGCAGGTCCTTTTTAAGCTTACCAGTAGATCATTATAATTTTAAAACTTTTCTAACCAATGCTTCATCCTTTGTTTCTATCTACCCTCTTGTCCAGGCCACAGGCCCTGTGATTTCCCTGTACACTCTTCCTCATGCCCAGCCCTGCTCCTCTCACACCTCTCTTCTTGTTCATGCCCCTCATGCTAGCATCTAAGCAATACCCTTCTCATTGCCCTCCAGTCCCCACCCATTTTTGTCCTATCATCTATATATAAGTTAATCATTTTCTTTTCTCAACCCCTTCAACCTTGCCAACCTCCTACCACATAACTCCATGAATGGGTTTATCTGATGATTCTCCATCAAGAAAATCTCTATGTGACAAGCATAATACATTTATAAATCATACAGCAGCTGGGAAGCTCCACATAATCCTTGAAAGAGCTGCAAGAGTGAGCAGCCTTCCAGGGGAGGAACAGTGATTCCACCTGCACCGCATCCCTGCTGCTGGCTGCTGGTTATTTCTAAAGGTGAAGTTTCAAATTACTCTTTATTGTTAATAGATCATGGTTCAACATTAACAATTCATAAGCTATACTGACCATTTAATACCTATAGTGATTGGATCTCTTGTGATTTCACTGAGTGCCCCTCCCACAGGTGATACAGTGGTCGCGGACAGGGGACAAAGTGAAGAATGCAGAGTCAGCCTTCTGCTCAGAGGGCAGTGACCTTGGAGGCAGGTGCCAGTCCCAGGTGCCATAAGTCAAGCAGTGCAATGGCTGGAGGGAAACTTCATGATGGAAGGGAAAACCAGTGGCTGGAGGGAAACCCATGCCTGAGCCTACCAATCTTTTTCATGGCTGAAAAGCAGCTGCATGGGCCTCTTGGCTGAGTCTTGAGTCCTGGGCCGCTTACCAGTGTGATGACTCAGACAAGGCACTCAACTTCCCTGTTTCATCTTTTTAAATGTCAAGGCAAACCAGAAATGAGGAGTTCTTCTGGGGAATTAAATGAGTTAATACACCAAGCATTAAAATGTAGCACTTGACACACAGTAAATGCTCAAAATACTGGTCATCATTTTCTGCACAATATTACTGTAGCTTAGTATTGTTAGAAAAAAGAAATGACTCTTTACCATGTGAACAAACATCCTATGGCAAATGATGAGTTCATTAAGATCCACAATCTGCATCAAAAGGTTACAACCCTGCCCTGAAGTGACAAGAAACACAAAAAAGAAATATACAAATGCTCTTGTAGATACACATATAGACAAAAAAGTATTCATTTGTGCCAAAGATTTTTTTCAAGAAGGTCAGAAAAAAATAGATAAACAAAGATGAAAACCATGCCCAGCAGCGACTATTTCCAGTGTGACCCAGTGAGTTTTCAGCTTCAAACAAGTCAGATCAAGTGCTCCCCAGCGGCACTACCTGGGGATCTGTCACTCACACATCAAACTCCCTTCCGCTGGCCTCTTCTCACAGAAAACATGCTGCCAGATGCAAAAACATCAGCAACCTCTCGCCTGGAGGGCTAGGGTTCCAGGGTGGGGAAGACAGTGTGAGATATGGGGGCAAATAACAAAGGCAAAACAGAACCCAAAGACATCAGCAAGTGTGATTTAGTGTGTCCCACAAAAGCCTGTATTGCAAAGTACTGAGGTTTTGGCAGGGCTCAGTTTCAATCTTGCACTAGATCTGGAATGGAATTTCTTTCAAGTTCACTCATGATTCCCGCCTCAGGATCAAAACACCTTCTTTTTCACAGGGGCCTGGCCTCATTAGCAGTGGTGACAGGGAGGTAGGTGTTCAAACATGGCCTCTAACCTGATGGTGAGCCGAAGACACCTGTGGATGCCTTGCTGAGATGTTCCATGTGCTTGTCTAATTCCTTCCCTTCTTTTAATAGACTAAAGTGAAAAGTGGCCATCAAGCTATACGATTTTTCTATAACTAACTCTGTTGTATATAACAGCTAACTTTGGTTTAATCAATCATGCATCACTAACTTATTACATCTCATCACATTTCTACTTTACTTTAATTTTACTATATTCATTCAATAATTAATGACTTCTAACTCCCTAAGAGTACCGATCCTTTCTCATGTTTTACCCTGAGCCATGGATTGGTTATGGATCTCTAGAGCCAGAGGCCCACAGGGGCAGACTTGGCAAATAGGGTATGGTGGAGGTGTGATGAATCTTGGCAAAAGGGAGCCAGGTAGCACTGACCAGCGCTTGGGCCTGTACCACTTCTGTAACCAGGGAGAGACCAACAGGCCTTGGAATCTCCATTTCCTTGTGAGTCAAAATGGACATGACTTACCTGGGGAAAGAGCCTCCAGAAACACCACTTCTTTGTCTGTGGACATTGAATAAGTGCAGCTGTGGTATTAAAATCTAGGCAGAGGCCTTCAGTGAATTCTTTCAAGCAGTCCATCACATCAAAGAAAACACTTACTGGAGGGGTGAGGGAATCCTGTTCACTCTAGCCAGGTGAGTTGATGGAATCAGTTCCACCTGCAAGATGCTGGACTCTTGCAAAGTTCAAACCTGTAGGAACTTATTAAGCTCAACTGAGGCATTTTACTCACAACCTAGATAGGGCTGAGGACTATCTCCCTTGACTAATCAACTTCGATCTATGTGCTACTGCTCATTCTTTTTACAGGAGACAACAGATCCACATTGTGAAGGGCCATTTTTGTAGTGTTTTTAGCTTTGCTTTATTGTTGTTGTTGTTGTTATTCTTTTTCTTTCTTTGCTCTGACTTAACTTTCTTTTTTCATTTCTCTACTCTGCTATTGCTGAATCTGTCCAACTTTGGGTTTTTGCTCCTCTCAACTGCTCTCATTTTTACAGAAGAGGGGAAATAATCTCCAGTTTTCTCATTGCTGCTAGGTACCCCTATTTTCCTCTTGTTCCCTCATCCTATCCTGTCCTCCAGTCAGAATCAATACCTAGAAGTAAAAGGGTTTCAGTCTGCCCTAATTTCTCTTCTTTCTGTATTATTATTACAGGAGGATGTAGAAAGTCTCTCGTGGTCTTGTGGTTCTTAGTCAGTTTTTTCTTGTTTGTCCCTTCTGTCTCTGCTGTCTTCTAGGATTTACAAGGTCCTTGAGGTCTGTTTGATCTTTATAGACCCGCTAACCCTATTTCTAATCTTTCATTCTCCTTTTATCTCCCTACCTCCCTAACTCCCTAGTGACCTTTTATTTCCAAAGGGTAGTGCTGCTATATTTAAGGACCTGTATACTGTAAACACATTTCTGATTAATTCTAAATTTTGGCGCATGGTCATAGATGTAACTCATGAGGTTAAAGGTATCAGGATAGTAGTTGTCAAAACTTATCATTTCCTGTGCTGTGTTCCATAGTGTTGATGATATCAATTGTATTATGTCAGGAAAGATAATGTGATTGTTTGGTTCAAATATTTCCCATGGAGTGCCAGAATTGAGAACACTTATGGGCCATTACACATCCCAGGAGGACAACTCGGGAAGCAGCCATCTCCTAAGAGATCCAAATATTAGAAAGAAAAGGACTTGCAACAAACATTGCCAAGACAATAGGCAAGGAATTAAACGAATAACATCACCACCAACAAAGGAATAGAAATGAGAAAAAAATTTCAAAAATTCAGATACAAAGATCATCACCACAGGGGAATCCAGGGAAAAGGGAAATAGAGCAAACAGAAGTTCAATTGCCAGGACTCTTTGAGATGGTAACAAAAGAAGACCTAATGAAATGGGAATCAGAAATAATCTCATATGAAAATAGAGATACTGTCCATAGTGAAACATATTATTAATAATGCTAAAGAAGAGTTCAGGGACATGTTAGAATCAGAGATAACAAAAGCAATGGAACCTGTTAAACAGCTTCAACAGAGTTCCAGCTGACTAAAACCTTTACTGTAAGATTACAAAGTAGGAAAAATGAATGTGAAGACCAAATTTCAGACCTATTGGACAGGATTGCAGAAATGAACAGGAAAGGTGTAATTTATGGAAAATGGCAAAGGACCAAGAGAAATCAATCCAAAAGCTACTACATGACATAAAGAAGAATAACATAAGGCTGACGAGTCACTGACGAAGCAGGAGACAGAGCAAAAGACATAAAAAAACCTATTCACAAACATAATGACAGAAAACTTCACAGTAAAAGGAAAAGAATTGGATATAAAGGTATGTGAGGCATATAGGACTCCAAATGGTGGTGGTATTAAAAAAATCTATACCTAGGCATATAATTATCAAGGTTCCAGATGTTCAACAAAAGAAATACTGAAAGCAGTTAAAGAGGGGAAAAAGAAAACCACATACAAAGGGAAGCCCAACAGGATCACAGTAGACTTTTCAACCCAAAAACTCAATGTAAGGAGAGCCCAGAATGAAGTGTTTCAAGCCTTGGAGGAAAACAACCTCCAACTTAGACTGATACATCCTGCAAAACTGTCTTTCAAAGCCGATGGGGAAATAAAATACTTCCATGACAAAAAAAACACCTGCAAAACTTTACAAATACAAAAACCTGCATTCCAAAATATTCTGAAGAATATCTTGGAAGCAAAACAATGAAAGTTACAAACTCATGAGACCCAACAAAGTGAATCCATTAGATAAGACAAGAAACTGAATGGAAAAGGGCAAAAGCAAGGAATAAAAGAGCCAACAACAGGCAAACATGACAACTCTAAGTCAGTCCATATCAATCATAACAACTAATATCAATAGACTCAATGCACCAATGAAAAGACACTGAGTGGCAGAATGGATCAAGAAGCAAGTTCCTACAATTTGCTGCATACAAGAAATATACCTAACTCAGAAAGAAAGACATAGACTGAAAATAAAGGGATGGAAAACAATTCTCCATCCAAACAATGCAACAGGAAACTGCAAAAAAAAGCAGGAATGTCTATCCTGTTTGCAGATAAAATAGATTTCAAACCAAAATAGATTAAGAGAGATAAAGAAGGTCACCATATTCTTGTATAGGGAACAATCCAAGAGAAAGAAATAAGATTTATAAATATTTATGCACATAATTCTAATGAACCCAACTATATAAAACAAATATTAATGGATATGAAAAGATAGATAAGCACTGATACAACTGTAGTAGGAGACTTCAATACCCTGCTGACACAACTAGACAGGTGGGCTGGACAAAAAAAAATTAATAAGGAGAAACTTGAGCTAAACCAAACTTCTGAACAAATGGACTTAATAGATATCTATGGAATATTTTACCCCACAAAGTCAGAATATACATTCTTATTAGCTGCTCATGGATCATTCTCCAAAATAGACCATGTGCTAGTTCATAGGACATGTTTAAGTAAATGCAAGGGAATTGAAATTATCCCCTATATAGTTTCAGACCATAGTGCCTTGAAATTGGGAGCTGAAGAGTGAAAGAAATTCCAAGATCCTCACAAACACATGGAAATTGAACAACACTCTGCTGAACAACCAATGGGTGACAGAAAAAGAAGAAACTAAACAGTTTTTACAGTGAAATGAGAATCCCAACACAACATACAAGAATTTATGGGACATGATGAAAGCAGTACTATGAGGGCTATTCAAAACACTGAATGCTTATACCAGGAAAACAGAGCACGCTCAAGCAAACAATCTAATGCTAAACCTCAAGCTACTAGAAAAAGAGGAACAAGACAAACCCAAAACTTGTACTAGGGAGGAAATTATAAGGGTCAGAACAGAAATTAATGCAATGGAAAATAAGAGAACAATATAAAAAAATCAACGATATGACAATTTGGTTCTTTGAAAGGATAAACAAAATCTACAGACCCTTAACCAACATTATCAAACAAAAGAAGGAAAAGGCTCAAGTCCATGCTATTAGGAATGAAAAGGGGGAAAATCACCACAGATCCAGCAGAAGTACAGAGGATAACAAAGACCTTCTTTGAAAATTTGTACTCCAATAAGATGGAAAACTTACAAGAATGGATAGATTCCTAGACACATATGAGCTTTCAAACTTGAGTGGAGAAGATATAAAAATGTTAACTACCCTAATATCAATCTGTGAAATTGAAAATGTAATAAAAAAAACAGCAACAAATAAAACCCTGGTCCTGATGGCTTTACTGCTGAATTCTACAAAACTTTTAAAGAAGAGTTAACATTATGACTTCTCCAACTCTTTAATGAAATTGAAAGGGAAGCAGTACTCCCAAATTCATTCTAGGAAACAATCATTACATTGATTCCAAAAGGAGAGGAAGACCCAATGAAAAAAGAGAACTACAGGCCAATCTCCCTAATAAATGGTGATGCAAAAATCCTCAAAATACTGGCAAATGGATTACACAGAATCATCAAGCAGACCATACACCCTGATCAAGTTGGATTCATACCAGGGATGCAAGGATAGCTCAACACATGTAAATCAATAAACATAATATACTGCATTAACAGACTCAAGGGCAAAAAGCATATATGGTCATCTCAACAGGTGAAGAAAAAGCATTTGGCAAAATCCAACACCCATTCATCACCAAAACCCTACAAGGTATTGGAACAGGTGGACTTTTTCTCTAATTAATAAAAGCTATTTACAAAAATCCAGCAGCCATCATCATACTAAATAGTCAAAAACTGAAACCTTCCTCACAAAGATCAGGAATAAGATAAGGATATTCACTATCACCACTTCTATTCAATATATTGCTGGAAACATTAGCCACAGCAATTAGCTAAGAGAAAGAAATAAAAGGAATAAACACAGGAAAGGAAGAAGTTAAACTGTCATTATTTGCAGATGATGTGATACTCTATATAGAAGATCCTAAAAACTCAACCAAAAGACTGCTAGACTTAATTGCCAAATTTAGTAGTGTGGCTGTATACAAAATTAATGATCAAAAATCCATAGCCTTTGTACACACAAACAACAGACAGCTGAGAAATTGGGGAGTCCAGCCCTTTCACAATAGCATACAAAAAATGCAGTATCTAGGAAATCAGTCTAACAAAGGAGTCAAAAGACTTCTATTCTGAAAACTATAGCACTCTGAAAAAGGAGATTGAAGAGGATATAAGAAAATGGAAAGATATCTCTTGTTCCAGGGCAAGAAGAACAAATATTGTCAAAATGGCTATGCACCCAGAACTACTATACAGATTCAATGTAATCCTGATTGACATCCCAACAGCGTATTTCACAGATTTAGAAAAAATAATCCAAAAATTCATCTGGAACCATAAAAGATCCAGAATAGCAAAGCAATTCTCGACATGGCAGCAGGTATCACAATCCCCAAACCAAAACTGTATTACAAATCGACTGTGATAAAAGCTCCATGGTATTGGCAAAGTAACAGACCCTAGGACCAGTGGAATAGATTAGAAGAACAGGAAACAACTCCCGATACACTAAGCCCCCTCCTCTTTGACAAAGGAGCCAAATATCCTCAATGGAGGAAAAACAGCCTCTTTAACAAATGGTGCTGGAAAAACAAGCCTGTAACCCCAATACTCAGCAGCCTGAGGCAGGAGACTTACTGAAAGTTCCAGGCCAGGCTGAGCTACGTAGTGAAAATGCTTCAAGGAAAAAAAAAACAAAAACAAATAACGAACGGTCCATAAACAACAACTTAGGGCTAGAATGGATGTGGCTAGTCAATTGACTGGGATGAGGGTTAAAAAGAAGAACGGGTAAAAAGGCCATCTGTACTTTGATTCTGAGACACTGGCACTCCAGGGTGAAGAAAGAGCAGCCTACTTCAGGAGAAAGTAATGGTGATTTGTATTTGAGCAGAGAGTTGATGACATGGCCTTTGGGCTTCAAAGGAAAGCCAGGGACAGAAAGCATAAAAATCCCAAGTGAGGGCAGGAAGAAGGGAAAGGTAGGAAGAAGGAAAGGTTAGAAGCAGAGAATTAGACACAATGCTAAGTATTTGGTTTGTGTTTGCTGATTTTATCCTGACTACCCCCTCTGAAGGGAATAGATGACATACTTAGAAAAATTAAGTAACTTGTCCCAGTTTCTGAGGCTCTATAAGTAATGGAGCAAGGATTTGAATTTGGTCTACCTGATTCTCATGTCCATGATGTTATTAAGTAGCATGTTATCTTCACACTGGGATCTTAAGTACCTAAGGAGAAAGAGGAATCTAGCTGATAGGGACAGTAAAAAGGATGAGGAGAGCTGAGCAGAGTTGGGAAACCCATGGGATGAGAGAGCTTGGAGAATGGGCAGTCAGCCAGGCAGAATGCCACCAGTGCATATGAGACTTCACGATGAGAAGCCATTGGTAGGCATTAGCAGACAATTTCATTAGCACAGTAGGGCACAAGACAATTTATTCAGATGTTGCAAAGGATGACAGTGGGTAAAAGAAGTGTAGATTTATGATGAAGTTGGGTTTTTCCTTAAATTTTCAAGAGATCAGAGTAAACTTGCTCATGTTCTTAAATAGAGGGAAGGAAACAGTAGTGGCAGAGAAAGAGAAACAAATGACTGGTGTAACAGAGCCATGAAGCAGACGCTATGGCTGTCTGTAGATTCTGTCTTTGACCATGGGAATGAGGGCAAGTTTTGCTCTGACCAGGAGAGGGGGTGGAGCATGAATTACAATCTGACTGAAGTGTTCAAGCAGGAGATGGAGTTCAAGGATGATCTTACTGGTCACCCTTGCTTCTCCTAGATCAATCTATAGACAATGGGGCACGATGAAGAACTCCAGACCGGTGGGTTTAAGAGGACGGCGTTTAGATGAACAAACCTGAAGATGGGGAAAACAAGGAAACCCTCAGCACCAATGTCCAGCCAGAGATGGCAATTTGCGTGTGATACAACTACCATGGAAAGCTGATTTCTATGGCAATTTAAGCTCTGGCTGGGCCTACCTGAGCTGACAGGAGAAACATACAAGAAGGTCCACACTTGCGCATGGACAGAAACAGTCATTTGTGGAACAAGGCAGAGCTGTAATACCGCTGGCTCTTTGTCCAGGTGAGCATTATGGCTCTCCAGACAAATGCCAGTATGTAAAACAGAGGCTGTCTAATGCTTCTTTACTTTTATCAGTACATAATAGCCTGTGTGAGATAAATGTACGCACATCCCCTGGAAAGGTAGGAATAAACCACAGGAAGGGAGAAAAAGGAAGGAAAGGGAAACTCTGCATGTCCTTCTGAGCTGAGGGCCTACCTCCTAATGAGAGTGTGCTGCACTTATCATTTTAACAAGCAACAAGACAAGGAAACATCCTCCTGTTTACAAAGGAAGTGGGGTCTATCAATAATAACTTAGGGGGCATCATTATCTTTCTGAACCACCGCTCCTGCCCTGTAAGGGGTGCCGGCTCAGGCGCTAAAATGTGGCTAATGAATTCCATGGGAGTTCTTCAGGAGCACCTTCACCCCACAGCTGGACAGCCGGGCTCCACATTCACAGGCCCACCGAGCCCACGGCTCCATGGGAGGGTAAGCAGTATCAGTGAATTCGGTGCCATGCTCTGGTTCGGGAGGCTGGTAGAAATTCTTTGCAATTTAAGGCCACTGCTGTGACATTACCTACAAGGCTCCTTTTGTATGAATCTGTTACATCCAACAGTAGGACTCAGCAGGCCCTGGGGCAGACAGAGGCCTGAAGTACAAATCAGGTGTGTCTGAGCAATGACAGCATCCAGCACAGTGCCACAACCGTGAGGTGATGGGTTTACTGGTTATCAGGAATTCTCCAGGCCTCTGGGGAGGCTACTGTACCAATTCAGCATCCGGTCCAGATGAAATAATCACTAACATGTTAAAGATGAACAACTGAATGACCAATGTCATGGTCATGGGTGGCAAGTTTACTGTCAAAACAGTGGGGTTCTGCCTTAGGACCCCCAAATATCTTTTGGTTTGTTTTAGAAAAAGTTGGCTGAAGATAACCTGAAGTACCCAAAGCTTTTTAATCAGTGTCTTTACCTAGTATTAGTCAGGCTTAATCAAACACCTTCATAGCCGCAGAGCATTTACAAAAATGCTTATTTCATGATATTCTCAGTGCATGCAGTGACATGTGTAGGGAAGGTGGAACAAATGTCACCACCTTCATTTTAGAGATGTTCCCTGCCAAACTGTCATCAAGTCTGACTCTGAGTATTCTCAGCACAGGGAGTTCTTATGTTTAAGATCCCTGAATATAATTCTGTATGACTAACAGTATGGATGATTTTAATGCTGAGGCTAAATGAGTTGCCCAGAAATTTCTTCCAGGTGGTTTTCTTTCTTTTTCTTTTGGAACAATAACAATGAAAAGAGATTCAATTCTTTTCCACAGGATGGCAACTTGGACATTCTTATAATCCCAAGTCAACAATACACAGCTATCACAATCTGAAGCTCTTTGGCAGTTTTTAATGAATGGGGGTGTCACAATATTATTTTTCTAGCTTAGCACTGTCTAATGCGTTAGCCACATATAGCCAGTGAAATCAAAATGATTTAAAATTGAATAAAATTAAAAATTCAGATCCAAGTTACACAGCCATCTCCATCTAAATGTTACTTGTTACCACACAGGACCACGTGGAACATGTCCAGGGTTATACGAAGTCCAATTGTCAGATATGCTCTCTTCAGTTCAACTGTTTGGTCTGAATTTCTGACCTATATCCTGCTTTTGCGGTAGGGCTATTGTCTCGCATCTCCTGTTTTCCAGCTCACCTTTACAGAGTGTGCCTTTTTTTTCTTTTTTTTTTTAAACTGTGAAGGGTGTTGGTGGAGAAAAGAAAAAGAACTCCACCCCACATTCTGTCAGCTTCAAAGTACTTAATTGGTTTGTGGGCTGGCTGACAAGCTTTAATATTCTCATCTTTTCAAATCTAAACTCAGCTTGAGGCCAAATCACTAACTATATTGCATACACACAAACTCTGTTATTAAAATGCAAGCAAAAAAAAATGACAAAAGGGAGACGATAGACGTCACATCTTTACTTTTTATTTCTGGGATCCAGGGAGGGGATAATGGTCACATTCACTATGAGACTTGGAAATTCTAAAGGGTTTCCAACTGACACTAGCTAATGTTTAACCTTGGCATCTTACTTTGTTCCTGTTAAACTTACAGAACTTGAAAATGTGGACATCAGTATTAATGACCCAAATGTAAAAATCACAGAATATTAAAGTACAAAAAGACCTTTGCTGCTGTGTATGGAATCCCAAATCTCCACTACATAAGAAAACAGAGGCTCGGAGCTTGGTTCACACCTTGATCTTCAGCCCCCAAAGCAGGCTACTATCCACCTGGTGCTTACTCAGGCCTCAACATACATTTATTTGGTATACAACATTTCATTCATTTTTATTCTATCCTCTTCTTTAGACATGTCTTCTTTTAATGACACCCACGTCTTCAAATTCAGTAAAGTGAGCACATTCTCCTAAAACAGTCAGGTATCCCTAAGGCAGGATTATTAGAAATCACTGAGAGAAAATGTCAGATTTGATGAAGTAGAGTCGCTTTCTATTCTAATTCTTATAAGAAATGTCCTACTGGTTCTAGGACCTGAAATCAGCACCTATCTTCACCAACTGTAGAAATGATTCCTGAAAGTATAGCCTTTCAGCACCCATTTCCAAAGCATCACCACACCAGAACCAGAACCACAAGGCTTTAGAAATGTTTTCTGACAATGAGGAATACAAAAACTTTGAGAAACAAGCATATAGGAAGTAGGGAGAATGTTGAACACAGCCTTGAGCACTCTGTTAATGGTGGCAAAGCTCTGCTGATGATGCCAAGTGCAGAGTACTTGTGAGGACCAGACAGGGACCTCGAGGTCTCCAGTGCACTCTCCCACTCCATCCTTACAACCTGTGAGACAGGTGTGCACCGCTGCTCTTCCGATTCTACAGATGACAGAAGTAAGAGGATTAGCGGGCTTTGTGTCTCACCTTTATCCACTAACCTATCAACTCAAATCTTAGAAAAGCTGGCGGATTGGAGCACGAGTTATAAAAACAAACAGGCAGCTCACAACAGGCCTATGGGGAGGCAGTATTGTAAGAACTGCTTTTGTAATTTAATTTTTTAAAACTGGTGAGACAAAATCCAGGCTTAGCAATCTTCAGTCTTAAATAAAAACCTAAAGAGCTGTACAAAGAAAAGCTTGTTATTTTACTTTAAAGTGCATCCTCTTGAACTTGTATTAACGCTTTTTAAAACTTGTGTTACAATAAAATCATCTTGACATGACAAGGATCATAAGGGAAAAACAAAACTGTCTTTCACAGGCTTAGCCAGAAGCCAATATATCACACAGGAGCTGTGCTTCCTGTTATGCTGCTTTCCCTGTGAGGTTCTTACAATGAGTCTTCTGAACAGACTAAGAAATGGGGATGTGGTGGTGGGAGCAAAGGCCTTAGGACACCCAGGCCCACAGCCGGCCATTTCTCACCTAGAGTGGGTCTACATGTTTTCTAAACAATGAGCAGAGAATTTACTTCCCTGTCCTGCCCCCCAACTCCTTCCACACACCCTCCCTCCAAGTGAACTTCCTTGTTTCATCACTGCCATTCTGTCTCTAGGCCCACAGGGAAAACCTTTCCACCACCCAAACATGGAGCTCTCATCCTGTCACAAAACATGTGGTTTGTTTTTATCTTTCTTCCCTATGGTTCATTGACTAACCAGTTGGTAAATAGCCGAGGACAGACAACATTAACCATTTCCCTATTCCACAACAGAAAGGGTCTTTATTCTGGTCAAAAACTAAGTAACTATGCTGATTCAGTCTTGGAAAGGCTAGGATCCTTAAATAAAAATACGTGAAGTTAATTTACCTAAGAGCTTTAATCCTTCTATCATTTTCTTTCTTTCCTCTGAGGTCTATGGAGAAAAATAATAGAAGCAACATGCTGTAAATGAAAAGATGAGCCATGTTTCTCGATCGCTAAAAATCTGATGTGCTTATTTATGAAACAGGACTGAGTTGAAAGCATAATGGTGTCTTCTATTGATGCACCTATTTAATGAGTTTTACTATGATTATAAACCTTCATATTCCCTTTTTTAAAGAGCACATAAAAACAGTAGTAACATTTTAGATGTAATTCATGGGTTTTACTCTACAATAGGATGACTTTCTACTATATTCATTATAGTATTTGCAATCCTTTTAAGGGATCTGAGCTTGCAGTGCTTAGTTAAGTGGAGTGTTTGAACAATGATCAGGTACGTGATGCACCTTGTTGGTTTGGGGAGGATGTTACAGAAAAACTGAGGCACATGTAAATAAAAAGAATAGTTTTTATACAACTAAACTTGTACGATTTGGAACAAAATGTAAGGTATAGAATCTTATTACTAATGTCTCATTTATATTTCTGTATTCCTTCATAACTTAACTGTATTAGAAAATACAGTTTATATTTCCAAGCTCTCTTGGAAAACTATACCATCAAAGCATGGACTAAGAAAATATTATCAGTGCATTTAGCCTGTGGTCTAAAGTACTGAATAAGGCTTTTTTCTGAGACTATATGTAGATGGATGTAGCACTGCAGGACAAGTAATAAGCCTCTTTTATAACTATAGACAAGAAGGCAACTCTCCTAGTTCTTAACCCATGGTTCTGCACCACACTGTGCTGAATGGGTAATGTATAGTAAGTACTGAAGGAGCTCCAAAGTGCTAAGTGAGTCAAAGTAATTACTGTGTAATCACTACCATTGCTTAACCATTGCCCCGGTAAAAAGCAGTGGTAGTGAGCACATTGCTCAGTTGGGATGTCTTTTCCAAGGTGTGTCTCTTTGTAAAGGACTTACTCACACAAGGCGATGCCACACTTGGCAAACAAAGACTTGATGTGACATACTCCTTCTCAATCTCCTACTTTAGCCAAATGAAATACCAGTATGTACTTCACCCATATATTTAGCTATATAAATATTTAAAAATATTGCAGGAAGCCAAGTGTGGTGATCCATGCCTGTAATCCCAGCACTTGGGAGGCAGAGGTAGGAGGATCACATAAGTTTGAGGCTAGCCTAAGCTACACAGTGAGTCAAGTTCAGCCTGAATTACACAGTGAGATCTTATAAAATCTAATATATGTATATTATGTGCCAGGCATAGTGGCACATGAGGGATAGGTACACTTGTGCTTGGTATTCCAGTTGTAAACTGCTATTCAAAAGCACAAATAATATTTATAGAGCTTTCAATATAGTGCACACTGTCCTAAAAGTTTGCATGTTTTAAATAACTGAAGGATAAATTCTCCTCTCCCGCTTCAGAATGAAGAAAGTCTCTCTGTTGCCCCCTATCTGCTAACAAGGAATCTGATCTGGCCTTTCTGATGTCTCAAAGCCTCAAGGCAATCCAAGCCTGGGGAGACTAATGGCAAAAGCTTAATTTCAGCTAAGTTTCAAACACTGTTAACAGTCACCAGCCTATTAAAAAAATGTATACATTTTATGCCCTTTTGAAAAGAAAATACATCCAAATAGTTACTTTGTGTTAGAGGCAAAAATCATAGTACTGAACATAGCTCATAGAGGCTTGGTTTAAAAGAGGGGACTGTAATTGAACATTTTCTAAGCTAGGTAAATTATTACTCCTTTTTTGATAGAATAAAAGGTTTCAAACTCAAGGCTATAGACACCAGAACACAAATATTTGTTTTTCAGCAAAGGGCTTAATATATCTCATTTAGAGCTAAACTTTTCTAGGCCAAAGTTAAAAAAATAAAAGCTACATGCAGACAAAAATAACTAAAGTATCTGTTTAATAGGTTATTCTATTTGCTTGTCCAGGGGTACATTCTATAACTGATTCAGTGACTCTTTGAGATGTGGTTATGTTCAAATATAAACACTTCTTTTGCCCGGTGTGGTGGCACATGCCTGTAATCCCAGAACTGGGAGACAGAGGCAGGAGAATTGCCTTGAGTTCAAGGCTAGCCTGGGATACACAGTGAGTTCATGGAAAACCTGGACTACAAAGCAAGACCCTGTCTCAAAAGACAAGAAAAACATGGGCCGGAGATTTAGCTCAGTGGCTCCAGCGCCTGCCTCGCAAGCATAAGGCCCTGAGTTCAATCCCAGTAACCACATACAATGCTAGGTGTGGTGACTCATGCCCACCAGGCATCAATACCATATACCACAGTGCTGGGCGTGGTGGCTCATGCCTCTCATCACAGCACTCAGGAGGCAGAGACAGGAGGATTGCTGAGTTCTAGGCTTGCCTGGGCTTCATAGTGAGCTCAGGTCCAGCCTGAACTACAAAGCAAGACCCTGCCTCAAAAAAAAAAAAAAGACAAGAAAAATAAAAGATAAACACTTCTTTTCCCCCAAGTTGTTAATTCTTGCCCTAAATGTTTTTCAAGGGTAAGATTATATATTTTATAATGCTTCAGAGTTCTTGTTCATGTATATTCCCAGATGTAAAATAGCTTTTAGCAAAGCCTGGATTACTTCAAGGAGTACATAATGAAAAAGGCATACTGTGTCATTTCATAACTCTATAATCTTGGCCACAGCACCAAAGTCTCTGTGTCTCCATTTCCCCAGCTATGAAACATAGCTGCTAATGCTATCTAATAATGTGCAAGGTGTGACGAGGTTCACAGGTAATGTATGTCAATCAAGAGCATGTGTCTGGCACTTATATTCCTTTAAAGGTTTTTATACCCATGTAAATAGAAGCCGCTTGAAATGGTAGTAAATTCAAAACTTGCTGCCTATTGATCTGGTAAAAGTTTACATTTTCTGTCACTGGCCATCTCCATGAATATGAGCACAAGCATATCTTTGATATTTTTATTTCACTTCCTAATTACATCTTTGCATTATTCATGATATCAACAAATATTTTAATTAGTTAATAATTTGTGTGTTGTCATAAATTTTAAAAATCTAAATAAAATTCCAGGTAGAATTTCTCACTGAACTTGAGCTTTTCTACTAAAAGCAAAGTTGGAGAAAGTCCATATTCATTTTTTTATATACTCAAAGATGTGAACCTACATTGTTATAAATCACACATAGGAAATGATTTTGTACGGTGAAAAACATTTTTAAATGAAACCAAAGCGATGTGACTTTTCATTGGGCACCTTCATATATCACTGATGGCCACATAAAGTGGGACACTTTCTGAAGTGAAATGTGACAATCTACAGCACATTTTATAAGGGCTTCATTTCCTTTTGCTGAATAATTCTGCAAGCAATGTATTCCAAGGAAATAACCACTGAGAGACAACATTATTCATAATGATAAGCTGGAAAAAAATCCAAAGATCTGAAAGTGGGTTAGAAAAATTATGACATTCTCAACATAATAGGAAACTATGTAATCACTGACGATCAGGTTATGTGGCACACTTTGGAGTTCTGGAAGCCTTGGAGGCTGAGGTAGAAGGCTTGCAAGTTTGAGTGCCACATCTGCCACTTATGGACTTAGAGAGAGGCCCTGTCTGAAAAAGGGCGAGGGATACAGTTTAGTGAGAAGGTCCTGTGTTCAATCGAAATCAGGCTATGGAAAACATTTAATGGGTTAGGAGAAAGCTGATGTGAGACACAGAGAGAAAAAGATACAAAATATTATGAGAAATACTAGGATTAAGTTCAGTATAAGCACAATTTTAATTTTTTCTTTGAAATTTCCTAACATTTCTAGAATACGACTATACTGCTGCTAAAAATCAAGAAATCAATAAAATTTCCTAAGAGACCCTTTAGTATTGGCATTTTAAAATACTCTTTTTGAAGGAACCAGCCTTGCTGGGCCTAGTCAGAGGTCAAAGGATGCAGCTGGGCCACAAGAAGATGTTGCTGTCTCCCCTTTCTATGTCACACCATGTCACCAGAGGAAAAGGAAGCAGCAGCCCGTATCTGTCCAAAAGAGAAGAATAATTCCTGGGAGTTCTTGCTGTGTGGTTGTGGTGGGGTGTAAGAGAATGATGTCAATGCCAAGGGACTTCTTGTGGCAATGAAGAAATGTGCTATACAGACTGAAAGGCTCTTTTCTTAGAGAGAATGTGAGGTCCAGAGTTGACCTTTATGAGCCTTGGTATGACAGTGCTCACTGGGGTGTCTTCTGTCTAAAACTACTGCAATGTACAAGGGAACAGAATAGACAGAATGTCAGTCTTGGCTCTGAGTTCCCAAACGAGAGCTGTGTGGCCAAAGGAAACCAATAAGCCTGGACAACAACTGTGTGACACATGCACCATGTGTCTGCGTGTGCAAGTGCAACACAAGCTTGCCTCTTTTTTATCCAGTGTGCTGATCAGCAATCAGCAGCACCAACCAGGAACTACTTGTACCTTCAGCAGAGGATTGATGGGAGTACAATACAGATCCTTGCTGCCCTGGTGGGGGATGAGGGCAGAGTACTGCAAAAGGCATCAATTGAAAGGTCAGAAAGCTGAGGAGGGGAGGGAAGAGCCAGGTCCAGTAAATGAGTGGGAAACAGTAGCTGTTTGTCATGCCACAAGAGTTCAGAGTGGAGGGCAAGGATGGTGTGTGGAGCTGCCACAGACTCTGCTCCTGGATACCCAACCCCACGGGAGCGTCAGAGCATTAGTGAGGGTTATGAGGCCATTTCCACTTGGAGATGGTGGGAGGACATATTTGTTTTTAAAGATTCCATTCTTATACAGTTGAATATTATTCAGTCATAATGAAGAATGACATCATGTCATTTTCAGGAAAATGATGGAAATGGAGACACTGATACTAAGCAAAATAAGCCAGACTGGAAAAGTTAGATACTGTTTCACATGTTTGCTCTTATATGAACAACTTAAAAAAGGAGGGAGGAGTGGCAAGAGAGTGGAAAGGAGTCCATTAGAAATAAGGAAGAGGGCCAAGGGGAAAGAGAAGATAGGCAGAGGGAAACAATGAGTGTGAATAACCTGCCTGTACCAATATAATAAATGAATCTCATAGTTCTGAATCACTAATATGTACTCATCAAACACAATAAATTCTCTTTTAAGTGAATGAATTTCTCTGCAAAGTCACTGAACAATGAAAGAAGAGGGAGGGTATACTAGGGTAGGATAAAAATGCTACTAAAGGAAAGGTCTTCGGGAAAGAGTCATGGGCATGTACATACAGACACTCGCGTTCCTTCACAGGGGTGCCCACCCACTCTTCTCTCTCATGCAGGAGCTCAGTGAAGTACAGCATCAAAGTCAGGCGGCAGAAAGAAAAAGGATGAGCCAGACGGACTGCCCACACTGTCAACCAAGTTGGTAAGGCCCAACTGGTATCCTTAATCACAACTACTAGTCCAGCTCCCTTTAAAGTAGCAGATATACTCACACCTCCTGAGAAGATGTAGTGCTGAAACTTCACTAGAAAATGGACAGATGACCAGGAGAATTAAAACAGAGCATGAGAAGATCTAAAGAAGACTTTCAGGGGGACAGACTGGACAGGAAAAGAATGCATTATATACATTAACTAGGAAAACAGGCATTTGCAGACATACACTTTTGAAAACAGTGGCATTTTGCATCATCGAAGTTACAGTATTCAACCCAATTTAGTATGGTTGTGAGTTAGTGCAACTTCTGTAAACCTAATCAATGGACCTGGTTTTAAGGGCATGGCACACATATGGTACATAAATACCAGAAATGTGACACAATCTCTCTTGTGGGAATTGGGGAAGCAGGTTTTTGTTTTAAACTTATGTTTATATATAGATACTATCCATTGAAAAAATTATAAAAATGTAAGTGTTTAAAATGGTGACATTGACTGAAAAGGTAATGGCAGGTGACAGTGGGGCGGGTGAGGGAGGACGGGGGGATGGAAGCTCTGGGAGAAAAAAAACCCCCAAATCCTTCCTCTAGAAAATCACAAGAACTTCATATTCCTATAGACCCAACTTCATGGGATCAGAAAAGGCTACTACTATTTTAAGAGAGTCGTTTTTCTCTTATAAGCTCAGAAGTCCTGAACTATGAAAATTCAAAGAGAAAGCTCTACAAAACTGAAATGCCTTATGTTTCCAAGAAGAGCAAAAACTAAACAAAAAAGGTCCTTCCTCAAAATTTAAACTTTCTCATAAAATTAAAAAGAAAATCCTCAATATTTTTATGTATTAAATACAGATTTAATATGCATGATTCCTTTTTTGAAGTGTATATAGGGAAATCACTGTCAACCGAAGCACTATACACTTGGTGATATTTTCTCTCCCTCCTCTTACATTCAATATACAGTATATAACTACATTCACACAAAAAATGAAATTTAGGCCAATTTATAAGAAACTTCAGTGTGAACTGAGGCTAAATGCCTATATAAAAAATTTTAAAACCCAAGAAAAATACAATTATCTTCAAGTCCAAAATGTCATTCTAACTAACATCTAACAGGTCTCAGAGGGCAGGTTTAATGAAGGATGAAGACCTACTACCCATGCAAGCATGAAGTGCCAAGAAGTTGAAAAGGTGGTGCTTTTAGAGCCTCTTAAACCTAAGATGACTACACTGGCCCTTGGCATCTTTCCAATGTCTTTTTTGATCACACTGTACAGAATACTGAAGACATTAGGTGTGCACTTCCCAACAGGCTGCCCTTTGGAAGTCTTTCTAAATTGAGACTCTCTGAGTCTATAGGCACAGTAATAAATAAGTGAGGGTATTTCCTGCAATGGTGAACTCAATTGCTTTCTAAAACATCTGCCCTGTGGCCCTGCTCACTTTCATGACCTGAAAGCCTGGAGGTGGACATGCCAAGGCTAGATGTCCTGCTGATGGAAGGTGGCTGTACCACTTTATGAGCATGGGAAAGAAAAATCCTAAATATCATGTCCATGGCCACAACGTTATTTGGCAGGTGATTCTCATGTTTTATCTACCTTTCATGGCATTTAAATCCACAAAAACACACATACACATAGGCACAATGTAGGTATCATATAAATCTATGTCTGTGTAAAATAGCTTCCCATATAAGGTACTGATTTCTCTTTTTAAGCAAGCACATCATAACACTCTTTAGAGTCAAGTACTCTCCTTTTACTTTCTCTGGTCCTGGGGATTGAACTCAGAGGTCTTGAGTATGCTAAGCACGTGGGCTACCTCTGAGCAATACCCTCAGGTGATTTCTATATCCCAGGTGGAGGATGTGTCAGAATATGTACTATGGTCTCTAATTTAGAAAAAAAAAAAAAGGATATGGCATCTAGACTAAAGTCTTAGAAAGACTGGCTGATCCTTATGATCAAACAGGGAGATTAAAGAATTTCTGAGTCCTTGAATGTACTAGCAGAGCTAGCAGTTCTGTATTAAGATCTCAGTTTCATAAATATTTTCAAGAGTTTTTTGCTGATGACACACCTGAGCTAGAGTGCAAAAGACACGGTGGCAGGTGAAGCAAGCACTTGTTCATTTTCCGGGAAAGGTTTCAGGTGTGGAGAAAGACTCCTGCCTTGGTGATGGCCAACAGCGCTCCGGAGGTGAAGGTGCAAAGACTGTGTGCTCACCCACTGGTGGCTATTTCTGGGGACAGCACTCTCTTCGCCAGTAGCCTGAGAGAGAGTAGAGAACTCACATATGGGGAATACAAAATGGGAAGCAGCAGAAGACATGCAGTTTTACACGTGCATATTCAATCATGATCATCTCAGAACGCTACAAGGATGCAGTTTGGACATGAGGTCTGGAAAGATATCTATCTATAGCAAGAGTCAGCCTATACTAGAGTTTACCTGCAGGCACAAAAAAGAAGCTATCAAATTACCTAGAAGTGACTGTAGAGACTGGAGGCAGAAAAACGTGGTGAGTTACAAAGGCATGAACAGAGCGGAGCAAAAAATGAAAAATAATCATTTCTGTGTCTATATCTCTGAGTCCAAAATAGTACAATCTTCATTTGGAAGTGACTTCATGACAATTATAGGACACAAAATGGCTTTTCATCAACTTTTTTCTCTAAAAGAATGAATTTGCATTTTTGTTGAACTGATCAAATGTTATCTAAGAACTGCTTAACTGCCTTAATGGTTTAATTCTATTTGCTGCCAATCTGATTAGCGAAGTGTGTGTCTGTGTGTGCGCCCGTGTGGTTTGGCACTAAGTGGGAGGGTGAAACCTATTACTGAAAGAACAGCCACGTGGAGCTGGCTGCCTTTTGGTTAATTGAGAAACCACAAGTGGTGTGAGAAGGTCACCCTATCATTTATTTTAATTTTCTCCCCTCCTGTCTTCCCAGTCACTTGTTCATCTCAGGAACTTGCCTTTGATTTGAGTCTGCGAAGAGCCTGTGTTAATTTGGGTTAAGGAGAAGGTGAACCCAGGTATTACTGCCGGTGCAGTGATTTAATAGGAACCTGGATATAATTTAATAGATACTTTGAATCTCATCCAGACACACTTAATATGGATTGGGGTAACATCTTACAAGAGTTAATATATGCATTAATCACTTGGGGGTTTGCCTCTTGGGACATGGAAGGCTATACAACCTAAAAAGAATAAAAAGAAGCTCTTTCAACCTGCAGTGCAATATCTAGTGACAAAAGCAATGGAATAGCACTCTTGTTCAGGGTAAAGAAACACTGAAGTATAGTTGGGAAACTACTTTGGACCTGAGGGAAGCCACATTCTGTTTCTCCGTTTCAGGGTCAACTTTCAACTGGAAGTGTTTTAAAGAGGTCTTTGGTTTTGTAGAACCCATAGAAGTTTATCCTCATTCAATTTATTTACATATGTATATAAGTATTTGTTAAAAGGAAATTATTCTCAGCATGGTTGTTAAAGAGTGAAAACAAGAAAAACTAAACATAGAAGACAAAGCTCAATACACACAACAGTGACTCAAATTTATACTTTGAAATAATATTCTGATTAATTGTAGTTTTGGAAAAAATCTCACAAGACGGGACATTTCTCCC